>LNAC01000065.1:732222-744754 GCA_002007465.1 Ailurus styani
TAACCCCACTGAGCCACCCAGGTGCCCGCTTTTTTTTTTTTTAAGATTTTATTTATTCATTTGACACAGAGAGAGAGATTACAAGTAGGCAGAGAGGAGAGAGGAAGAAGCAGGCTCCCTGCTGAGCAGAGAGCCCGATGCGGGCCTCGATCCCAGGACCCTGGGATCATGACCTGAGCCGAAGGCAGCGGCTTTAACCCACTGAGCCACCCAGACGCCCTGTCTTAAGCTTTTTCCATCAAAATACATAGTTTGTGTTTAATCACATAGTATGGCTACTCTATCATTAATAAGCATTCCCTTACTGATAAACCTTTAAGTTTATTTCCACGTTTTGTCTGTTGAAAACAAGTTGTTTTGTGAACATAGCTATAGTTTTATCTTTGATTACTTAAGCAAGTGTATTTCTTTAGAATAGTTACTCATAAGTAAAATTTCTGTATAAAAGAGCATATATACATTTGAGATTAATATTGCTCAATTGCCTTCCGAAAAGGCATCCCATATTTTTATTCTCAAGTAGTGAATTAGTTGCTTTTTATCACGTATTACTCATGTTGGTTACTATTCACGTTTTTTAATACTTGTCGAATAGACTAAACATGATTTCCACTGTATTTTTTTTTAAGATTTTATTTATTTATTAGAGAGCTAACACAAGCAGGGTGGGGAGGAAGGGTCAGAGAGAGAGGGAGAAGCCAACTGCCCCCTAAGCAGGGAGCCTGGCACAGGACTCCTTCCCAGGACCCCAAGATCACAACCTGAGCCCAAGGCAGACACTTAACCAACTGAGCCACCCAGATGCCCCGTTTTTGTTTAATTTTGGGTGCACTCACACCCTCCTTCTTGTAATGATTTTCCATTTGTGTATCTCTACTGTGATTTACCTATATATATTCGTTGCCTATCTTCTCATTAAAAGGTATTTCTTACTCATTTCTAGGAATGTGCTATTTATACCTCTTCACAATTCATCAAGTGATATTCTGTTTGTTTTTCTTTTTTTTTTTTTAAGATTTTTATTTATTTATTTGACACAGAGAGATTACAAGTAGGCAGAGNCTTCTCATTAAAAGGTATTTCTTACTCATTCTAGGAATGTGCTATTTATACCTCTTCACAATTCATCAAGTGATATTCTGTTTGTTTGTTTTTTTTTTAAGATTTTTATTTATTTATTTGACACAGAGAGATTACAAGTAGGCAGAGAGGCAGGCAGAGAGAGAGGAGAGAGGAGGAAGCAGGTTCTCCGCTGAGCAGAGAGCCCGATGTGGGCCTTGATCCCAGGACTCTGGGATCATGACCTGAGCCGAAGGCAGAGGCTTTTAACCCACTGAGCCACCCAGGCGCCCATGTTTTTCTTGCTCATAATGTAGTATGTTTCATTTTAAATTATATTAACTTTCCATTTTTCTTCACATTAAAAAAGGCACAACAGTAAGACTACTCATTTGTGCTTTTTTGCCTGTTATGTTGAAAAATAAAAGGATTTGATACTGCAAGCAAATATTCAAAGCCTGGAAAGCTAAACAATGAGGATGTGGTGGGGATGTATGCAATCATAGTCAATAAGTTAAGAGGGGAGATATTTACAGATGTAATGGAATGTTTACAAATATAGAAGACATGACCTGATGGGGCTCATTTCTTCTGGAATTATTTTATCTAAGGATACTGTGAACTGCTTTGTATAATAGATTAGAATATGCCACGTTATCTCAAAATTGTTTAACAAACTTTGATGAATTGGGTCAGTTCTACCACCCACTCCCCACTTAAAAAGTATGTGTTATGTATGTAACATACATATTATATATTAATAGTAAATCTTTATAGTAATACCAACCAATTGTATATTTAGCAATTTTTTAAAGTCCTCATAGCATATTTACTCAACTCAAAAACAAGTGTGTTTAATTTAACCTTACCATTACATAAGCCTTCCAGCCTTATTCATGTGTTTCCAAACATCTCTTACACCAAATAGTTTTTGTTTCATTCAGTCATTTGCCGTAAGTGTTGGGTCAGGGTGGTAGGTGTCTTTTTGTTGGAGGATGCTTTACATTTGAGGAACTTTACATTAATGAGTCAATGCAAAACGTACTTCAGAATCTACATGGAAAAAATACGTAAATTAACCTGATGTTACATGAGAATGTGGCTAAAACTTTTAGATTTCTCTAAAATTATATCAATTTACTTGTCATTTAAATCTTATGAATTATGCAACATTCTTACTGATAAAATTTAAATCTTTATTTTAGAGCAATATACTTTGCTGCTTATTCTAACTGCAAGGAAAAGCTGAATGGTGTATTTGATCCGGATTCTACCCAGGTACACATGATTTCAGCTGCAATGGCAGGTATGAATATATAATATTAAAAAGCAAAAAGTTTTCCAAAACCTAGAGACTTAATGTTGAGTTATAATTTGACATTATATAGTTAAGACATTGTGCTTTTCATTGATTAGCATCTACATACATGATTCTTATATTTATTAGTATACAGTAAATTTGATTAGGAGTTATACTTAAAATCTGTTATAAGTTGGCATTTTTGTAATCAGGCATTTGTGATAGCTTACAGGTAATATAATATTTACATTGTCTTATGTAGTCCACTGAATATTTAGTGATCACTTTTGACAGTTTAAAGAATCCAACCATAATTACACTATAAATAAGTTATGCAGCTGTAATTTACTCTTCTCTCCTCAATTTCTGTTAGTGCCTTTTCCTTTTTGCTGCATGTTTTGGCTTCTGTCTGAAATGTGCCGGCAGTTCTTGGTAAAGTATTCATTTTGTCCTGTGCTCAAATGCTGAAATTTTTGTGATGTATTAATGATAACTGAGAGTTACTGTAATGTATGTATTTTGAAAAATATGTTTAGCATTCCATATAAATCACGCTAGATAGTACTTGAAATTTAGGCATTGGCTATGTGTACATGCTTGCTATAGAAATGTTTTCCAGGGACTCTTCTATCATCATTGTTGAGTATATATGATTCTGAATTAAAGCAACTAGTTCTGGGCCTCTGTACTGCCTTAAAGATAAACTAGGAGATTGATTTGACCAGTCTGGTTCTGGAATCATTTGTTGCAATGCGTGTTAGACAAAGCCATGACCTTTGGTTCATTCTCTGCAGTTTTCTGAGATTCGTTGTATATTTAACCATACGTCACATTTCCAAATTATGCTATGACTATAAAGCAGATTATTACTACTATCATCAGCTGTTGACCAATAAATTGAGTGTCAATTACATGTTTAATAATGAGTGCCTTAAACTGTTAACCATTTTCTGTTTAGAAATAAATTGGATCAGTTTGAACCACATACTTTAACGAACTAAGTGTAAGTTGGAATAACTAATTTCTGAAAGGTCAATAGCCATATAATCTACCATGTACCTCACAATTTATTTTTAAAGCTTTTTTATTTGCTAATTGTTGACTGACTCACTGAAGTTTTAAAGCTGAAAGGTAAAAACCTTAGAGGTCAAGGTGGTAAAATACTCTTTTAATTATCTATGAGGAGAGATATTGGACAAGTTACGTAATTTATTTGAATTTCTCTTACCTTATCCTTGGAATGTAGGTTTCTCTACAAAGATTTGGATTTTGAGAATGAGTTCTTTAGTACCATAGAGATCATCTAGTTACAACTAGAATTTTTTTTTAATTTACTTTTTATAGATGTTGAATACAGATAGGATTTTTCCTTTTCAAATTTGAGTGGGTATGAGGTAAAAGTTAGTGGCTAATTTCAAACTACATAACTGCTGTATTAGGATCTTTAAGAATATATTTCTGGACTACCAGTGTTTGCCTTTTAACCCCAGAAAATTATTAAAGTTATGTTCATTTTTGTTGTTGTTCATTTTGGAAGACTTAAAGTCAAGGAAGTAGATGAGCAGTCATTTTTAGTAGAGAATAGTTGTTATATATTCAGTAATGCAAAATTAGGGTTTCACAATATCTTAATTCCCAATGGAACATCTTTTTTCATTAGAATATCTCATCAGAGTTTATTACTATTTTCGTATCGTGGTATAAAGAATTTCAGTGGAATTGTTATTTTGCACTTTTCTCAAATGTGTACAAATGTCAACTCATAGTTTGTTTTTATATTGAAACTATTTTCCAACTTGAATTCCTTGAATTTTTGTAAATTGATGGTTTTATCCTTGCTCAGATTATTGCACTAGATACTTATTGTGTAATTTGAAAATACCTCTTCCATTTGTTTGCAGTTACATTTTTCTGAGAATTGTGCTTTCAGAGCTTCCTTGCACTATTCATGAGCATTAACACTTAGCTTCGCAGTTTTTATACATAACTACGTGGTTGGTGAAACTGAATGGTCCCATGCAAAGTCATTAAGGTGGCCTTTTGCCCCCTTCATTCTTGAAATTATCTAGACCAGATTGCTCTGGTTTTTCTTCAGGATCATTTTTAGAAGTCTTCTAAATATGAATTGGGGGTGCAAAGTGCTTAGAGGCAGTCATGTGAAAAATCGTTTTTTAACCGGCTATTAAAAAAATGCTAACCTTGTCTCTTTGGTATCAGAAAGTGCACTAAAATAGACTGTTTAATGATATCGCCTATAAGATTTTGCTACATCAAACAACATACACATTAAGAATTTTAGTAACAGACCTTGTACATAATTTTTATTCCAGGTAGCCCATTGATTTTGCATTTTATCCATATGAATTCAAGTGTTTAGGTAGTAAACCTTTTTTTAAATAAAAATAAACAGTTTAAGTGGATCTTTCTTTGGTTTGTTGTAGTATTTCAAGGGAATACTCTAAGAACTTATAAACCTAAACTTAGAGGTATAATTGAAAAATTATTTCCAGTTGGAAGGCTATTTAATAAAATTAAATAATGTTGACTCTGTCTTACCTGCTTTTTTTTTCTTCCCTACATGTAACCTTTGTTAGACTGAGTGTTTTGTCAAGGTTACTTGTATGTTTTTGTTTAAATGAACTTGCATATCCCACTCTGTTACCTAGACACAAGTGTGCATACAAAAAGTAGTATGGTCTTTTTATAGTAATTCCCAGTTTTCAGAAATTTTTATCTGGAACATACAGACTTTGTATATACAACATTATAGATTTAAATGAAAAGAATTTTGATTTTTATTGGATTATATATTCAGTTATTGCTTAATTTTTAAAATACCAATAATGTAGTCCTTTAACTTTTACTACATACTGAATGGGTTTTATTTGCTTATAGAGCTTGCTGTTATTTTTCCAGGTACATTTTTCTGTTTGACTTAAAGTTTATTATAAACTTTAAACTTTAAAGGTTAAGTTTTTACTCATTAAAGAGAAATTTTATTTTGCCTATATAAAATATATTTTTTAATATTTTATTTTCCATGGCAGTTTATTCAGCCAAATGGATAGTTGGACAGATGTTTTGTTTGTTTGTATATCAACATTCTTCCTGTTTTTTATTTTGTAGAACACAAGAAATTAAATACAAAATAATGCAAAATACTCCATAAAAATGGATGTGCAATATTATTGGCCATAGTGCAAAAGGTGTGAAAGGTACAATTGTAGCAACATATACTTTATCTTAATTTTAAAAAATGATAAAGAATTACAAAATGTTACTCAAAATATTCTGGGGTTTTTTTAGGATTTAAGAAAAAAAGATTTGCTAAGAAGCTATTAAAGTATAGAAAATTGTGATTTCACTTCTGATCATGGTAGATGATGATAAGGAAAATGGGATATGATGATCCCTTCCATATATTTTCTTAGATTCCCCATTGACAAGGTTAGCATTTTTTTTCTTTAAGGCAAAATTCATCTTTTAGGTAAGTATTTGGACTCTGAAACTGCTGCAGATGGCAGAATTTTCAGTACTCGGTGCATTTTTTTTTTTTAAATTATGGCCCATTCTGATCTTCCTTCTTGTTTTTTAACTTAAAATTTTCAAAAAAGTTAGATCTCACAGTAAATATTTCTGAAATCCTTCCAATGGGATTCATTTTGTACACATGTTTCTGATGAGGTCACTGCTTGTTGTTATGATACAGAAAAGCCTGTGTCTATTTTAGGCATTTACTGTACATTTCTCCCGAGAAAAGAGTGAGATCGTGTCATCTCATGCTCCCCATCCGCAGGTCACTTCCTGTAGAAATATGGACTAACTTAAACCTCGTGAGTACTGATCTGAGCGTCTCTTGCAGCCTCTAGTTATAAGAAACACACCCTGGGAATTTATAATAGCTGTGGAATTAATAGAAGGCGGGAAATGAACTTTTATTTCCTGAATTTATGTGTGGATTCTGAGTATTTCATAAAACTTTAATTCTGATCCCTTTAGAATATTCCTTCTAGAAGGAAGAATGGGGTAACTTTTCAGTCATTGAGTAATAAAACCCTGGGGTCTTCAGCTTGGCCATAATAGCCTTGACCTCAAAAAAATTTGATGACAATATTTAAGATATATATAGTTGTAAATGGTGTCCCACCATCCTACAACTTTTAGGAAAAATAGTAGTTCTTTTTGCTTGGCATAACATATTTTTAAAGTCTAATACAGTGCTTTCCATTCTCTTGTCTGTTTATACTTAGCTTTCTACTTTCTTGCAAAAACATTGATCTTAATACCTCCCATTACTTTCCAATAAATGCAGGGTAAGAATATACGGGATCTAAGCTGTTTTAGTTTTAATTGTTTTGGTTTTGTTTGATTTTGGTTTTGGTGGGTTTTTTTTTTTTGTAGTTTTAATATATTTCTCTTAGAAGGTTAAGTGGGCTTTGTTCTGCTTACGAAACTTGATGAAATAAAAAATACTGAAAATGCAACACTACAGGTATCACTCACTTAATGAAATAGAGATTTTCAGCAAGTTTCCAATAGGCAGGATTTCTGTTAACTGGTTTAGATGAGGCAAGACTTTAAAAGTTGCATTTTGAAAGTTTAAAAAAAATTTTCTAATAAAACTCTTAACTGTACTACTAACAATATGGCCAATACACTGCCACTTTGCTTTTACTGACTAGAGCAGTATTAATTCTTAACCTACAGATAGATCCTTCAGGTGCCTCTAAGTCAGCTTTAATGTTTAACAGGGTGCTCAGAATATTAATATGAACTAGTATATTATCAAAATATCACAAACTTTAAATGCCAAAATAACAAGATAATAGTAAATTTCTAAACTTCCAAGGAAACTATTCCCAGTATCTTTGTATATGTTTGTCTTAGAAGTAGGAAGAGCTGTTTAGCTTTGGTTGTTGGCCAACTTCAAATTGCCTTATCATACATAATTAAGTTAGTGATAAATTTTTGTTTCTTCCTACTTGTTTCATTTCTTTGGATTAATAAATTATATTTTTACAGGATTAATTATCTAAGTAATGTCCAGTTAATTAGGTAGAGTGTCTGTGGTTAAGAGAATGTAATAGCATAAAATTCTAGAACGAGAGGTTTTTTGTTGTTGTTGTTTTTTTTAAAGATTTTATTTATTTATTTCACAGAGGGAGAGAGATCACAAGGAGGCAGAGAGGCAGGCAGAGAGAGAGGGGGAAGCAGGCTCCCCGCTGAGCAGGGAGCCCAATGCGGGCCTCGATCCCAGGACCCTGAGATCATGACCTGAGCCGAAAGCAGAGGCTTTAACCCACTGAGCCACCCAGGTGCCCTAGAACGAGAGTTTTAACTGTGGTAAAGACCAATGGCTAAAAACCTGTGGGTTATCCCTAGATTCTCTCTAATGTAATGGTTTGCTGGCATTTAGGCTGGTGTCTATTAAAAGCTGGCTTATTATTGGGAGAGTTGAGCCAGAACAACTCTAGTAAGTTACAAGTTATTGATAGTAACAGTTATAGAGGGATAAGATGACAAAACTCACTTGAATTTTAATGTTTCCTGTCCCGTAGAGTAATTTGTATTTGGAAATAAATTTTAGTTAAGTGAGAAATACCTGTTGTTTGCGTCCTGTCATTGTTCATTAATATATACAGAGGATAATTAAAAATTTTATTCATGGATATTTGAAAAATTCATTTCTAGTAATATTTATAAATTATTACAATATTTTAAAGTGTACATATATGGAGTTTCTCAGAGTTTGAGAAATTTTGTGACTTGGAAGAATGTTAAGCTTGGGTACTAAGTTTATATTTTTAAAAATAGAACTTCTGTTGAAAAAAAAACTTTAATGCTTATCTTTTCAAATAAATATAGTAGATTGAGATTTTTACCTAGACAGGCCCCCCCCCCTTTTTGTAAGCTTGGCATAAGGAGTCCCAGTTTTAGGCTTTCAAAATTTAATGAAAAACAATTTGTTTTCTTAATTTCCACAGGATAATTAATAAAAACCATGTGAATAATGTAAAATATTTTGTTGCCTTGTGCTGCTTTGCAGCCTTTCACTAATAAACCCCCTAATACTGCTCTACAGACCTTTAGCTAATACAGAGATTTTTTGTTTTAAGATTTTATTTAATTACTTGACAGACCGAGATCACAAGTAGGCAGAGAAGCAGGCAGAGAGAGAGGAGGAAGCAGGCCCCCTGCTTAGCAGGGAGCCCGATGTGGAGCTCAGTCCCAGGACCCTGAGATCATGACCTGAGCCGAAGGCAGAGGCTTAACCCACTGAGCCACCCAGTTTAAGTTTAAAAACAAAGTCATCAAATTAGGGGTATAGCCAGAATACTGATGTCTGGTGCACATTTGCTTTAAAATATAATTTGAATGTATAAATATAATTTGAATGTATTTTGAGTTTTAGATTAGGAAAATAAAGGTCAAGAAAGGAAAAAAAATCCTTTAGCTTTGTTCTCATTTAAACCAGGACATGCAAGAAAAATCTTTTCCAAGTAGAATATTTAAACAGATATAACAATTTCATATTTTTCTTCTCCTTTCCTTTTCCCAAGAATTTATATATGAGAAGAAACTCTTATTTAAGAATGTTCCTGATAACATGTCCAACACTTTAAATTTTTATTATTTTAATACTGGCACATACAAAATTGTCGGTCCAGTATTTGCTTTATACATATGTATGTAGTATTAAAAACATTAGACAGAATGGAGACTATAGACTACTACAAAACAGTGAAAGGAGTTATCAAACCAAATTTTTACTCCATTTAGCATGTCTCATAAATAGATATAATTTAAGCATCCGTTTGTGAGACATCTGGCTATTTCTGTGGTGTTAAAAGAGTGGATTAAGGAAATTAAATTTGAGTTAACTAATTATCTGACATTATAGAGGGACAAAGAACCTGTGAGATCAAATTCTGCTTTGTTTTTTTTTTTGTTGTTTTTTTTAAAGATTTTATTTATTTATTTGACACAGAGAGGTCAGATCACAAGTAGGCTGAGAGGCAGGCAGAGAGAGAGAGGAGGAAGCAGGCTCCCTGCTGAGCAGAGAGCCCGATATGGGCCTCGATCCCAGGACCCTGAGATCATGACCTGAACCGAAGGCAGGGGCTTTAACCCACTGAGCCACCCAGGCGCCCTCAAATTCTGCTTTGTAAACAATTTAGTAAAATGATTTTGCATTTTAGATATACCCGTAGTGACTTTGAAAGCCAAGAAAAGGTTTATGATTGGTTCTGCACTATATGTTAACTTCAAAAACAAATTATTTTTAAGTGCACCACATCATCATTTTTATTCCTGAAATAACTTTACTCATATTAAATGTGCTGGTTATATACCACCGTTCTAAAAACAATGTGCTACATACACCTGCCTATTATTTGATAGAAAGTATTAAAATAGTTAAGATCCTTAGATATTTCTGCATGTTAAGTTTTCACTGAATTTAAAGGCCAGTTGAATAAATACAGTTTGATGTAATTCTATGAAGTTTGTGTAGCGATCTTAAATGTTCACAAGCAATACATTAAAACCCTGTTTTGTACAGATGAAGCAGTTTTCATAAATTCCCATTATCAAGATTGCATTTAGTGTGCTATTTTCCATAAGAATAAGAAGATAGAAAGTAAAAGATACGCACTAGTCTAGAAACAACTATTCCAGAGATCTTAATTTACTAACTGGAATGAGCCATCTTAGGAGACCACCCTTCTGCATAGTACTTAAATTTTAAAGTAAACTAGAACTACATTCTACTCTAGTTTCTCTCTTCAGTGTCTATAAAAGTGAAAGGGACGTTCCAATGTGTAACATTTTGAACTTCTGAGTTTTTTATGTGGTTAAGTGGATGAGAAATAGATCTGTCCTATTAACCCTAACAGAAAGCTTACTTCTGTGATATCATTATTTTAACAGTATTAGTAAGTATATGTTCATATAAAGCATTTGTAAAGGCAAACAACAGTCCTTTCTGTTACACAGCCAACCTAAGATAGAAAGTAAATGCTGACCTTTAGGTAGAATCCACTTTGAACGTAGGGATTTGGACCTTAAGTAGCTGTGTAGAGTTGCATGCTAAAAAGCCCTAGAATACACCAAATTTCTATATATTTGTCTGTAGAAGTGGGTTTCTAAGTTTAACTTAGAGTGTAGAGGGCGCCCCAGAGAATATTCTAAATATGTTGGGAGAGGATATAATATAATATATTATATATAATCAGATTTTGCTCTTAAAAGAATTTTTTAGTTATGGTCAGAATTTGAGAATGTAGATTGGAAATAAACTACAAATGTTCATGGTTGTATGTGTTTGTAAAATAAAAGTGTATAGCATATATCAATTAATAGTTTATACATTTTCTTTAATATAGATTTATATGATTTTTAAAACCTTAAAGTTAATAGTGTATTCTTCATTTTTACCAGAGTTCATTTTAAACATGTTTGTTTAGGTTTTACTGCAATCACAGCGACCAACCCCATTTGGCTTATAAAGACTCGGTTACAGCTTGATGCAAGGTATGTTAATTCATTAAAATTAAATTAAAGTTGATTTCAACTAATTTTTTCCTGTAAATGTATATCTGTGAGATTTCAGTGCCATGTATCTAGCCATGTCTTTCTCCTCTTTTGCTGCTGATTTTGTTCTTTTGTTTGATTTTCGAAACTTGGGTTTACCGTCAAAAGCAAAAGTGATACAGTAGTGGGCAATATGAGAATTTCTAGGGAAGAAAGAATATTATGTGTTGTGTTTTTAAATAAAAGAAAAAGAATACATATTAGCCTAGCCCAAGCAGTGATAATTTCACTATGTGAATGATTTTAGTTGGTGTCCCAACAGTTAAACAACCCACGATCAACTGGTCTAGATTAAATCTTGAAGGATCGTTGATCAAATTTGGTAACCTTATATACAGAGAGGCCTGGCATGTGATTTAGCTCTCATATAGTCATAGACTTCATCTGTTATCAATGACCATTTTATGGTAGCAGAATTCATTGATTTGATAAATGTACGTTGAGCAGATACACTGCTTGGTTCTAGAGATATACCAAGAAACAGTGGGGA
The DNA here is from genome assembly GCA_002007465.1 of Ailurus styani. NCBI lineage: Eukaryota > Metazoa > Chordata > Mammalia > Carnivora > Ailuridae > Ailurus > Ailurus styani. The sequence continues at coordinate 743,664 of LNAC01000065.1, forward strand.
CCAACTTTAAATAGAATAGTCAGGGAATGGGTTTTTTTGAGCCCATTTTAAGCAGAAACAGTGGTCATCGCAAACCTCATAGGTCTTAAGTTTAGGGCCTTTGGCGTGTTTGGGAAGTGACCAAAGACCACAAGCCACAGAGCTTAGAGTCTTGCCATCTCTATTCCTGTTGGCCTATAGAATGGAGGAGGGGGAAGAGAAAATACTTTGTAGAGAGACGATCCTATTGCTATATTATAATAACAATAATACTTTTGAAACTTCCAGCCTTTTGGTATGGAGTAGACTTTTTTTTTTTAAAGATTTTATTTATTTATTTGACACAGAGAGAGAGAGAGAGAGATTACAAGTAGGCAGAGAGGCAGGCAGAGGGAGAGAGAGGAGAAGCAGGCTCCCTCCCGAGCAGAGAGCCCAATGCGGGCCTCCATCCCAGGACCATGACCTGAGCCAAAGGCAGAAGCTTTAACCCACTGAGCCACCCAGACGCCCTGGAGTAGCCTTTTAACCGATTTTCACTGTTACATCTTAGGGCTTGGGAAGTAGTCTATGTATCTTTTAAGAGTTCATTAATAATCATGCCTGTTTAAATATCTGTTTCCCACATTCTGTCACGTTGAACTATATGCTGTTTGGAGACTGGAAACATCTGTAATTTTTGTTTTATCCAGAATAATTGAAATGAAATTTTAAGTGTCATGAAGTGAAACTCAAAGTTTACTTCTTAAAGCCAAAGATCTGAAAGGTAGTGGTAGTTAAAAGAACCCAAAAGTTAGAGAAATGTGAAGATTCCAGTCCATATTATACTATTATAAACTACCAGGGGTATGCTTCAGTATGTTGTAAGGTGGATCTGTGGGGGGGTCCTGAGAAAAGTATGGCTTAAAACTATTATTTTTTCACTTACAGTTGTAACACAAGCAAACGCAAGTTCTTAGGCTTGGGGGGGGGGTGGTGCTAGTGTATAACCATGAAGTCAAGAATAGGGCTGAACAAAGTTTTCATTCAGTGTCATTAGTTGAGGACAGTTACTAGTTCAAGACAATAATTACTTCATAAAACTGGAGAAATTTGTAGGTTATCAGATAGGTGTC
>LNAC01000065.1:744784-763287 GCA_002007465.1 Ailurus styani
TTTATTTATTCATTTGACACAGAGAGAGAGACTACAAGTCGGCAGAGAGGCAGGCAGAGAGAGAGGAGAGAGAAGGAAGCAGGCTCCCCGCTGAGCAGAGAGCCCGACGTGGGCCTCGATCCCAGGACCCTGGGATCATGACCTGAGCCGAAGGCAGCGGCTTTAACCCACTGAGCCACCCAGGCGCCCTCAGATAGGTGTCTTAATTGTGTTTTTGTTATGTAAGAAATAGGTTGTATGTAATTTAAAAATAGGTAAATTTTCTATTTCTTTCCCTGTAGATAGCATTTAAACTCATTTCTTATTGGTAAGGGTCTGTTGGGAGAACCATAGTGTAAGGTAATATTTTTACAAACTCAAAATTATATACTTGTATAAGAGTAGGTACACTGCCTGTAAAGAGCACCAAGGAAGTTTTACTGGGCACAATACACAATAACTGTTTTATAACTATAGGGGTCCGCATGATACCAACATGAAAGATAGAACTGTTGCCTTCAAAGGATCATAGGAAATTTGACTTAAATTCACACAGTCATTTTTGGGGAAGAATTGAGTGGGTTTGGAAGAATCCTGCAGATGTACAAGTATTGGATTAATTATATTCCTTGCTTTGTGATGTACTATCATCATTGGTTTCTCACTCTTTTACGTTATTAAGTGCAGAAGAAATCTTCTCAACTTAGAACTAGATTTAGGGTGCCTGAATGGCTCAGTCGTTAAGCGTCTGCCTTCAGCTCAGGTCATGATCCCAAGGTCCTGGGATTGAGCCCCGCATCACACTTCCTGCTCAGCAAGAAGCCTGCTTCTCCTTCTTCCATTCCCCCTGCATTTGTTCCCTCTCTCTCTCTGTGTGTTTCTCTCTTCAAATAAATAAATAAGGGCGCCTGGGTGGCTCAATGGGTTAAAGCCTCTGCTTTCGGCTCAGGTCATGATCTCAGGGTCCTGGGACGCATCGGGCTCCCTGCTCGGCGGGGAGCCTGCTTCCCTGCTTCCTCCTCCCTCTCTCCACCTGCCTCTCTGCCTACTTGTGATCTGATCTCTCTGTGTGTCACATAAATAAATAAATTTAAAAAACAAATAAATAAAATCTTCAAAAAAAAATCTGGATTTAATGATTTAATGTAATGTGAGAGTTTGTTTTTATCTTCAGCTACAGTCACAATGTATTTGGACTATTTTATTTCTTATCCCTACAATTTAATGAGTACATAAAACTGAAGATTAATGTAGTGTATTTTGCATTAGTAAAATAAACTACTTTCATGTTAGCCATCTAATGTGACAAACTTGGGACCAAAGAATGAAGTCTAAAATGAATGTTTTAAAATTCTAGTTTCACTTCTCCATGAGGTAAAGAGGATCAACCTCTATATAGAGTGGCATATTTCTACTGTATTTTTTTAAGATTATTTATTTATTTATTTGACACACAGAGAGAGATCACAAGTAGGCAGAGAGGCAGGCAGAGAGAGAGGGGGAAGCAGGCTCCCTGCTGAGCAGGGAGCCAGACATGGGACTCGATCCCAGGACCCTGAGATCATGACCTGAGCCAAAGGCAGAGGCTTTAACCCACTGAACCACCCAGGCGCCCTCTACTGTATTTTATTGACTTTATTTAAAAACCTATACTACTTTGTAAATAAGATTTTTCCTTTTTCCTTTTCAGGAACCGTGGGGAAAAGCGAATGGGCGCTTTTGAATGTATTCGTAAAGTGTATCAGGCAGATGGACTTAGAGGATTTTATAGGGGCATGTCTGCTTCATATGCTGGCATATCAGAGACAGTTATCCATTTTGTTATTTATGAAAGTATTAAGCAAAAACTACTGGAATATAAGATTGCTTCTACAGTGGAAAATGAAGAAGAGTCTGTAAAAGAACCGTCCGATTTTGTGGGAATGATGCTAGCTGCTGCCACCTCGAAAACTTGTGCCACAACTATAGCATATCCACATGGTAAGAGGAGTTGAGTTTCTATGACTAAAATTCTATTTAGAAATATTTTCCCATGTCAGCCAATGGCCCATTTAGTAGAACTTTTATAATTTTATTGAAATCAGTAAAACAAAATACAGTTCTTAGGAGTTTTTAATGGGATTAAATCTGTGTAATAACTGTTTTAATAGGTCAGTATATATTATAGTAGCATGATGGAGATTTAGCATGCACTCTGGACCATCACATTTAGCCCAGAGTCAGTCAGATTTCAGCCAGGTGATGTTTGAGCAAGTTTAAAAAACAAACAAAAGGCGTGGATATAGATGGTATACTAGATACTTTATATATATTATTGCTAGTCTATAAAATATTCCTGAAAAGTACTTACCTTCTCTTAGTCTAAGTATGCTAGAATATAACCAGAATCTGTCTTCATTTGCAAATGGGAAACAAGAAATGTTAAGTTACCGAAGGTCACAGAGCTTACTCAGGTCACAGAGCTTACTCAGTGGAGGAGCCTAAATTTGAAATGGGAGTCTATAATCCTAAAGGCCAGCCTATTTTACATTATTTCATGTTGGCAAATAAGTATATATGAATAATTTTATTTCTGTCTTTAAGTTTTATACTGTTAGCCTGTTTCATTAATAGATAACAAAATCAATTAAAAATTTGCAAGGTTGGGCGCCTGGGTGGCTCAGTGGGTTAAAGCCTCTGCTTTCGGCTCAGGTCATGATCTCAGGGTCCTGGGATCAAGGCCCGCATCGGGCTCCCTGCTCAGCGGGGAGCCTGCTTCCCCCTCTCTCTCTCTCTGCCTGCCTCTCTGCCCCCTTGTGATCTCTCTCCCTCTGTGAAATAAATAAATAAAATCTTTAAAAAAAAATTTTTTTGCAAGGTTTTTTTTGTAACTTGTTTTTAAGTGTAACCTCTGATTTTATTTGTTGGAAAGAGAGAGCACAAGCAGGGGGAGCAGTAGGCAGAGGGAGAAGAAGGCTCCCCATTGAGCAGGGAGCCCCGGCAGGACTCAATCCCAGGACCCTGGTATCATGACCTGAGCTAAAGGCGGACTTTTTTTTTTCTTTGATTTTATTTTTTCAGTGATCCAAGATTCATTGTTTATGCACCACACCCAGTGCTTCTTCATGCAATATGTGCCCTCTTTAATACCCACCACCAGGCTCACCTATCCCCCCTCCCCTCCATAACCCTCAGTTTATTTCTCAGAGACCACAGTCTCTCATGGTTCGTTTCCCCCAATTCACTTTTCCTTTCCTTCTCCTAATGTCCTCCGTGTTATTCCTTATGCTCCACAAGTAAATGAAACCATATGATAATTGACATTCTCTGCTTGACTTACTTCACTCAGCATAATCTCCTTCAGTCCCATCCATGTTGATACAAAAGTTGGGTATTCATCCTTTATGATGGCTGTGTAATATTCCATTGCATATATGGACCATATCTTCTTTATCCATTCATCTGTTGAAGGGCATCTTGGCTCTTTCCACAGTTTGGCAATTGTGGACATTGCTGCTATGAACATTGGGGGTACATATGGCCCTTCTTTACTCTACATCTGTATCTTTGGGGTAAATACCCAGTAGTAGTGCAATTGCAGGGTCATAGAGTAGCTCTTTTTTTAATTTTTTGAGGAACCTCCACACTGTTTTCCAAAGTGTCTGCACCAACTTGCATTCCCACCAACAGTGTAAGAGGAGTCCCCTTTCTCCACATCCTCTCCAACATTTGTTGTTTCCTGTCTTGTTAATCTTTGCCATTCTAACTGGTATAAAGTGGTATCTCAGTGTGGTTTTGATTTGAATTTCCCTGATGGCTAATGATGATGAACATTTTTTCATGTGTCTGTTAACCATTTGTATGTCTTCATTGAAGAAGTGTCTATTCATGTCTTCTGCCCATTTTTTGACACAATTATCTGTTTTTTGGGTGTTGAGTTTGAGGAGTTCTTTATAGATCTTGGATATCAGCCCTTTGTAGTGTCATTTGTGAATATCTTCTCCCATTCCGTGGGTTGTGAAGGCAGAATTTTAACTGACTGCACCTCAGGGGTCCTGGCATTTATTTTTTTTTTAGAGTTTATTTTTTCAAGTAATCTCTGTACCCAACATGGGACTTGAGATCAAGAATTGCATGCTACACCAACTGACCCCATCCAGGCACCCCTGCTTTAGGTTTTTAATCTAAATGCTTCACTTTTGTTACACTGATTAACATTTACATTCATCCTTGTAAGTCTTAGGCTCTGTGACTAAAGCTGTATCAAGACAAACAGGGCTAGGAGGAAATGAGTCTTTGCTCTAAAATGTAATTTATGAATAAAACCAACTCTAACCAAGTTGGACTGTGAACTTTTCTCTCCATTTCCTGGGGGAAGTTCCTAACTTCTTTCTTTAAGAGAAGTAAGAAGAGGACAGTATCAGCAGTATTGTTTAGGTTCTGGCTACTATGGGATACCTAGAACTGTGGCCTGCTAAGGGTAAGAGACAGTTTTGGAGTTGTAAGCGTCCTGTCCTCTCAAGTGAGATGATGTCATTACACGAAGGGGTAGTTTATAAACAATATTTTGTAGTGGAATATATAAATGGCATGAGTTTTTAAGGTAGGGAACAACTTTCAAATGTTAACATTTGCAGTGAAAATAGTTCTAGGCCATTTCCCTCAGGCCCATCAGGAGTAGTGGTTTGGAAAAACAGACTTTACTAGAGAGCTCTGAAGTCTTGTCCCATCCTCTACCCCCAACTGACTAAAACATCTCAGCAGTCCGATTTCTTCACCTTTTAAAACTAAGAATTAATGGACTAACCATAATCTTTTATATCACTTAGAGCTCTAAAATTTTACAAATTTTGCTTAGTTGCTTACCAGATGGGGCTTTTTAGCTAACAGCTAGTATTTTGAACATGTTTAGGCTCATGCACATGAAATTTCATGTTTGTGTCTGTGGACCATTGTAAATAGATTATTAATTCTCTTTTCTCATTGTGGGGTTCACCTAAGAGCTTTTGTGTTTATTTCTCACTGTGTCTTTGTGTATCCATCTTTGATACCACCTGCATTCACTTTTCTGTTTCTTCACCTTTTCCTTACCACATGTATTCTCCCTTTTAGCTATATCTAGTGTACAACTGACACGTTTGTTTTATTCTTTAACCATTCAGGAACCTATGAAATTTTATAATGAAATTTTATAATTAATATTTATTATTAGTTATTTTAACCAGCTATCTTAAAAGTTTGGTGTTACTGTAATAAGACCAGTTTCAATAAGTTGCACATTAAAAATCACTCCCATATTTATTCTGAGCTGACACTTAAAGACTGGTAAATGGGATGTGTTCATCTTTAGAAGGATATAAAGATAACACTAATTTTTTAAAATGACTTCCCCCCCCCAAACAGAAGTTGTAAGAACAAGACTACGTGAAGAAGGAACAAAATATAGATCTTTTTTTCAGACACTGTCTTTGGTTGTTCAAGAAGAAGGTTATGGATCTCTTTACCGTGGTCTAACAACTCATCTGGTGAGACAGATTCCAAACACAGCCATTATGATGGCCACCTATGAATTGGTGGTCTACCTTCTCAACGGATAGCAACTTCAAGCTGCTGTACTATGAAGAGGGAAGACCAAAAGATTACAGTGGACCATGCAGTATCGAAGCCAGCATGGTGGACAGAAGAAAAAAGTTTGGGAACATGTAACTATGCCTAAGTGGAAGTTTGGTTGTAGGAATTAGAGTAATCACAACCACATTACTTGGTCTTTTTCAGTAATGTGGGGGGGAAAAAAAAAAACCTAGGCTGCCTCTAAGAAAAAGCCTCTAGAAGCACTCCTTCCTCCAAATTGCTATTTTCTCTACCATGTCCACGGGACACAGTTGCATTTTGTTGATTTATGGCAGTCAGAGTAAAGTGTGTATTCCATGAGCACATTTCCAGTCTCCTAAACAAAGCCATCCCTAATTGTATAAATGTTATAACTATCCAAAGATAGTATTGACAGTCATAAATGTCTTACCTCTGGCTTCTGTGTAATTCCTGTAAAATTGTAAAATAACAAGAATAAAGTGAGATCCTTAGTATTATTTTTCCATTTCCTTGAGAGGATCTGGAATATTTTAAAATTAATTATTTGGCATTAATAGTTGCTAGTTTTGACAACTAATAATGTCGAAAGATCTTGCATATTTTTAGCTTTAAAATGTTTGGGTTTCCACTACTAACAGGCGCTTGATGTTGAGCATGATGTGGACACTTAAATTGTTCATTAACATAACGAGCCCAGTGGTAATAGTTTGGGACAGAAGAAAGCAGTGAAATGTTGATTCTTGGCCATTTGAATAACTTGAGCATGTCCTCATATCTTCTCTAACCTTACAATACATGAATGAATGTGGCTGTCTTGTCAGTGACTTACTAGTTACGAACTTGAATTATCATCTGTCATACACCCAGGTATCATTTTCTTAAAGTGGAAAAAATTCACCATTTCTGAATCTTTCTCTGTTTGCCTTCACATTAGGAATTTGAACCATTGAATTATTTCCAGAAGATCATTATAGATTGCATTTATTTTGTAGAGAAAATGGTAATTTTCAGTTTTGCCCTAATAGGTTTCTTTTTTTAAGATGACATTATAAATATCTGGGGCAATATAAACATAGAAGAGGGGCCCTCTGCTATCTGATTGAGCAGTAGTGATTCTAATTGACCACAGTTTTGTAAATGAACAAACTGCTTTTGACAAGAAATTTATGCTATCCTGATTTCTTGAATGGTAGGTAAATCATAGAAAGATTCGAGTTAATTCAGATTAAGTGTACTAACAGGATATAGCTTTCACATTTTGCTGTTGAGTTCAACTGTACCTTTTAATACTTAAATGTATATATGTATGGCCCTTATGAAGATGTTTGCTGTAAATCTGTCAAGAGACTTTTGCTTATGGATGTTGCTATACTGGTGTATAAAACATCTACAATTAAACTCCAGTGTGGTACTCATTTCAGTATAGGAGAACTGTATATTTTGTGCAATGGCTTTATTTTAAGAATGACTCTTTGTGAATGCACTTTGTGGCCTTTTTTTTTGGAGGGGGGTGAGAGTAGAGAATTCCACGTTAAGATGATTTTTTTTTAAACATTTGTCATGTATTAGGCAGAAACCATCTTCAGAACATTTTTCTGGGTTTTAGATACGGTGTTTGGAGATCTTTAATAATATAAATGTTTTACGTTTTCTATGTACACTCTAATGCCCCTAACACAGAAAATTGTAGCACGACATTACAAGCTTTCTTTGCTATCACCAGTGAAACAGTGCCCTCTTAAATTCCTTCACCTTCTTAACTCCTTATAATCAACAGTAACTGGATGTTTTTGAGGTGCTTCGATTGGAATTAAAAAATATTCCAATCTCTTTGGAGACCAAAGGCAAATTCAGTTTCATTACCTTTGGGATTATTCGTACCTTTTATGGTGAATTTTAGCTTTGACATTTATTGCGAGAAACATGCCAAAAAAAAAAAGAAAATCTGGGGGGTTCTAACTTAAATCTGTAGAGAAAGTCTCATCTATAGTGTTTGCCTTTTCAGGTGCCACTACACTGCCTAATACAGTGCCATTTGCCTTGCAAAGATTCGTAAACATTAGTTGTGTTGAATGTAAGACAGAGATTCTCCCTAATGTTAATGATCTCAGTACACCACAAATGATTAAGAACGATATGAAAACCAGCAGCTACGAAACATCTTATTATGTAGTGTTAGCAAATTCATAATAAGTGTCCTTTAAGGATGAACATGTATTCTATTCCTGTTTGTATTTAGCAAGTAAAACTTTCATTGACCTTTAGTGCATTATATTCAATAGCTTTTAAAAGTAAGTATTCTCTATGTACTGGAAGAAAAAATCTTAGAGTTTAGATTTTATTTCTTTGTGCAACAACTGGAAAGGAGCAATGAAGCTTATTTTAATTTTTTTTTCCCAAAGCACAATCTGCCATAGTTTACTTTATGTGTGATGGAGATAATTTAAAAAAAGAAAACTGTATATAAAAGTTGTATATAAAGTTTGTCTCTGAAACATTTCTTTGGAGATTTTTTTAATTGATGCAAATGTTTAAGAAGAAAAACACATACTTAAATCATTGAATTTTTTTTAAGTTGTGTTTTGTTACCTATTTTCTATCAGATGACTTTTATTTCTAGTATAGAGATTGGCAGCACTCTTCAGATTTGTCTATACTTTTATTATAGAATTTTATCAGGAAATTGAATTGCGCTTACTCAAGTTAAAGCAGTAGATACTGAAAGAGTATGCTCATAGAGCAGCAGGTAGAACTTCGGTACCGGTGGCTCATAGAGAGTTTACTAAATTTCAAAGTCCAAATCTGAGAATTACCAGCCCCATGACTATGGGGCATAATCCAGTGCTTTTGAATCCAGGAAAAAAAAAACTGTATCACCAAAGCTTTGTCTTAATTTTCATTATGTATGTAATTTTGTGGAATCAACGTTATTAGATGGGGCTCATGAGTAATTTATCTGTGACTTTGAAACCAGGATAGAATATTGTTAGATTATTTGACCGAGCCTTTGTCTCCTAAAACCTAATGCCCGTTGTGGAATAGCATCATTGCATTAGGACCGGGGCGTTAGAAATAATGAGTGTTTATTTTATATGTATTCTTAAACATGTCAGCATTTTTAGACTTAAGTCACCAAAAACACTGATTTGAACTTGAAGGATTTAAGTGCTAGAAATCAATCTATCCTTTACTCTTCCAGCATTGTTCATGCCTGTCTTTTGTTGCTTACATGCTCTTCTGCCCAGACTCTTAGTACTGTAGGGACCCCTTTTGGGCTGATAAATGAAATAGTTGAGCCTCTCTGTCTACTAATCATGACTTAAACATTCCTAAGAATAAAGGTATTTCTGAATGATTTAAATTAGAAGGAATTTTAATTATATGAAAATATTTCATACAACGTGCTAACTTTCTGCCCACTCAAGTCTACTCCATCATGCACTTATATTTCTTGTTAATCTATACACTGCTTTTTATGCTATTCCATTTAGAAACTGAAAATTCTAGTTTCACTCAGTTTTTATGTTAATAAACATTTGAATGTGTACCCCTCATATGTGAACAATTATGATCTATTAGTCATAGCTAAATAATCAGCTTCAAAAGAGTTGATACATTTTGACCATTTATGTGAGGTTTGCTATTCTCGCATTTTGTGTACATGGCTGTAAATAATGTGCATTTATTTTATTTATGTTAACTAGCTGAATTTTATTTGAATTATTAAAATTAAAAAATTAAAATATCCTTATGAATATATGGGGGTTTTTTCCTGTAGTGTATTCTCATATTTTGGTGAAATATTTGGTGAAAATGTAATCACACTTTCTTAGGATTATGTGAAGAGCAAAAGTGCTTTGCCATTTTCACATTAAGTGTTCCGATCTGCTAGACATAGTGATTTCTCTATAGGAAACAGAAGTTCAAATTACCTAATTCTCTCATAGGTCAGTAAGATATCTCTGTTCTGCCATATATTCCACAGGTTTATTGATAATTTAGGTGCCAAGATAATTTGATACTTTTCATGTATCAAAACAACCAATTTGAAAAGAATATCTGAAATTTGAGCCTTATGAGGTTACTTGATACCTCCCTAGGTTGTAATGATTTTTTGACATTTTTTTTTATCTTATATCATTAGTTTTTGATGTACCATTTGACGATTTATTATTTGTATAACACCCAGTGCTCATCACCACACGTGCCCTCTGTAATACCCATTACCCAATTACCCCTTCTCCCTCCCCCTGGTTGTAATGATATTTTAACATCATGACTTTGTTAGTTTTGGTTTTTGCCTTTCAGAAAGCTAAGAATATTACAAGTTAAAACAGGTTAAAATAACCAAACCAATCCTCATATGGTAAGTTGAAACAATTGACACAGATATAAGTGTTCTATAGTACCTACCCATTTTACATTTTGTCCGTTTTATTGAAGTTTTCACAAGTTGTAACTGCCATCAAACATCACCTAGCTTTGTAGGTGCGGAAACCAGGACAAATTTCTCATGTCCCTTTTCTCAAACATAAAACTGAAAGCTTTTGGACTACTTTCCACTGAAGACTGAAATAGTGGGTGATGTAAGGACATTGGCAAAATAATGGTTGAAGTTGGTATGACAAGCATTTTACTGCTTAGTGTCCCAAGTTTAAATTGTATGTATGTGTGTGTATTACTGAATATTAGAAGCTGTGGTAGAGGAGGGAATTTGTGACTGTATGGTTTCTTAAGGTTCAAGTGTGAAATCCACACAACTGATAAACTCAGGCAAGAGAGCAAAGTGTACTTAAATGATTTTCTTTATTTTCCTAATTTTTTTTCACATTGCACAAACCAGCTGGCTACCTTAATATATATGGAATCAGTTAAGTAATTTAAATTCAGAGTGCTATGTTTATACAGTGACTTCATACGGTTTCCACCAGCCTATATATTGGGTGAATGTGCAAGTGATATTTAGAGGGATATTAGTCACAGTGGGGTTTTTTTTGACTTGGTGTTCTGAATCTTAATTCTGTGTTTATTTACTACACTAGATTAACAGCCTTTGGGATGAACACTAGAATGAGTAACAAAAGACAATTCATTTTTTTTTTAAAGATTTTATCTATTTGACACAGAGATTACAAGTAGGCAGAGAGGCAGGCAGAGAGAGAGGAGGAAGCAGGATCCCCACTGAGCAGAGAGCCCGATGTGGGCCTCGATCCCAGGACCCTGAGATCATGACCTGAGCCGAAGGCAGCGGCTTTAACCCACTGAGCCACCCAGGCGCCCACAAAAGACAATTTAGATGAAAGATCTGTGGCGATTGTCTCAGGATGCAACATGCTGGGGGTAATAAGAAATAGAATTAAGTACGTGAATTGGAGCAGTGAACTGTTGTTGAAGCTGGTCTATATAGAGCCTTAAGTTACTTCTGAGGCCAGGAGGGAAACACTGGATTCACCAACACCACCACCAAAGCATCTTTGTAACAACATAGCAAGTCAAACTAAAACTTAGGGATGTCTTAGGTAAGCTGCTCTCAATTATGCCACCTTTGAGCCTCCGAGATGTCATATGTTCTCTGGAAGTGTTAATGGGATTGATTCTTTCAGAAAGATCTGGAAAGGTTGGCTGGAGAAATAGTATTTAAACCAAGCTTTGAAACAAACTTGACTGGCTGATTTGGCGAGGGGCATTCCTTGTTGAAACAAATATCAAATTGTTCCTGGGTGCCTGGGTGGCTCAGGTCATGATCCCAGGGTCCTGGGATCGAGGCCCGCATCGGGCTCCCTGCTCAGCGGGGAGCCTGCTTCCTCCTCTCTCCTCTCTCTCTGCCTGCCTCTCTGCCTACTTGTAATCTCTCTCTGTGTCAAATAAATAAAATCTTTAGAAAAAAAAATTGTTCTAGTAGCCCATCAGGAGAAATAACCATTTTCTTTTATTCTGTCCTGGGAATTGATACAAAAAGTATTTTGAGGTGTGCCTGGGTGGCTTAGTCATTTGAGCATTGGACTTTTGGTTTTGGCTTGGCTCATGATCTCGGGCTCATGGGATCAAGCCCCCAGGCAGACTCCACACTGGATGTGGAACCTGCTTGGGATTCTCTCTCTCTCCCTCTCCCTCCCCAACTGCCCTTCCCTGTACTCATGCCTGTGTATGCTCTCTCAATAATTTTTTTTTTAAGTGTCTTGGGATTTTGAAATGAGTGGTAGACCTAGGATTCTAAACCTAGTCTCATTCAAAGGAGCTCATCACATCCAGCTCAACAAAATTGAGTGTTAGATTCCAGTTTTCTGTGTCCCAGTCCCTCATACTTACTCTGAGATGAACTTACTCTGAGATGTTTTAGTGCTGTAGGTTATTTGAATTTTCCTAAGTTATGTATTGACTTGTTTTTTGTTTTCCCTGGAAATCAGTAGGAAAAGTGAGCCATTACCTCACCATACTCAAAATGATGAATATGGGTCTAAAGGTAAAAATTAAAATTGCAAACCTTATGGGGAAAAAAAGGAGTACCTTTGCAAACTTGGAGTAGGCAGGGACTAGAGTCCACAGAAGGCATCAACCATTAAGAAAAAAGCCTTCAAAATTAAAAATATCATTAACGTAAAAATGCAGCCACAGAAAACAAAGTATTTACAACATATCTGACAAGATGTATAATAAAATATACACACAAGCAATGACCTAAACACTTAAAAATAATCGTATCTAAAGATGCTCAACATGGCTAGTAATACAAATTAGAACCACAAATAAGATAACACAATATTGCCAATACAATGACAAGTAAACACAATACCAAGAATGCAGAAACAACTGGAACTCCTACATAGCTGTTGAGAACGTAAAATGGTATAGCTACCTTGGAAAGATGAAATTTTTAAAAAAAAGTTTAAAATTATTTCTATGCTATACCCCAGAATTACTACTAGTGGGGAAGGGGTAGGTGGGAATTTCCAAGAGAAATGAAAATCTCCACAAATGTTCATAGCTCTTTTATTTCTAAAAGTGGATATCAAGGGAAAGTCAATTGTAAATCATGCAGTGAAATACTACATAGTAAAACGAAAAGTGAAGTAGGAATTACAGATGTGCAATAATGTAAATGAGTATTAAAGACATGTTAGATGAAAGAAGTCGGGCACAGAATAGTATACACTGTATTCCATTTATATGAAGGTCAAGAACAGGTAAATGTAGCCAGCTTGGTAGAAGTCAAATTAGTGTACCTGGAGTTGGAGAGAAGTTGACTAGCAATGGGGCCTCGTGAAAGTTTCTGGAGTAATGGAAAAGTCCTACATGTTGGTCTGGGTAGGGATAAACAGGTGTGTACATAATGTGAAGATACATTATCTGTAGATTTAAGATATGTTCACTTCAAGCCTGTTTTTTAAAAAATCTAATGCAAAGTAAAAAAATGTTTGAACGCTGCATAATGAAACCCTTGAAGGCTTGAGGTACTGGAATTATCAAAGTATAGTTCATAAAATAGTCATGCTTAATATGTTTCAAGAAATAAAATGGAGGTCTTTTTTTTTTTAAAGAGTTTATTTATTCATTTGACACAGAGAGATTACAAGTAGGCAGAGAGGCAGGCAGAGAGAGAGGAGAGAGGAGGAAGCGGGCTCCCCGCTGAGCAGAGAGCCCGATGTGGGCCTCGATCCCAGGACCCTGGGATCATGACCTGAGCCGAAGGCAGCGGCTTTAACCCACTGAGCCACCCAGGCGCCCTAAAATGGAGGTCTTAAAAATAAGTATCCAATTTTGGTATCAAGTAAGCAGGACCTCTGAGCTACTCACCTCTGTGATAACTAGATCTCAGAATGTGCTTTTTGAGGCATAGCTCACAAAAAGTAGAAGGGTTTCCCCAAAGACATTTCCCTTTCCCTCCCCCATGCCAAGCCCAAAGCTAAGCAATTAGAACTGAATCTGGATTAATCAGGACAAGGGCTGGTGCTGGGGCTTAGATCTCCAGGACCAATTGTATCTGGGGTCCAGGCTTGAAGAGCAGGGGCGTCAGTAGACTGAGGTGCTCCCAGGATGGGCAGGGGGTACTCCCCTGGAGACCAGTAAAAGAAGAATCAAATCTGGTTGGGGAAAACCCTCCAAGTTGGGCCTACAGGCTCATAGCATTGCTTAATGATGACCAAACACAAGACCTGGCACTGAGTGATCACAGAAACGTGGAAACAACAGATTGACACCACTAAGGACTTAAGAGAGAAAATGCAGAGTAGCTAGTAGTTGTAATTACAAAGATGAGCACACAGTATGAAATAAGGAATAAACAGACTTTAATAGTTAACCATAAAAATGGGAACTATAAAACAGTAGACACAGCTTTGGAAACATGGCGGATAGAGCAAGAGCAAAGAAAAAAGATCCTTATAGTTCCAGAAAATCTGAAAAAGAGGATGGCTTATCAGGCCCTTAAAGGCACTCAAGCAAAGCAGGCACTTTTGGACAAGAAGGAGCAGAAGAAAGGAAAAGAGCTCAAATTTAAGGGACCAAAATGGTTCTTACATGATTCCTGGCAACAGCAACGTGACAGGGTGCGCCTCAGAGGACTAGAAGTGAAGCCTCATGGCTTGGAAGTGCCAGATAAATACTCCTTGGCCTCTGTTGTATGCATCCAAAGGATTAATGGGGTGAGTTCACTGGTGCAGAGGACCATTGCAAAGCTTCACTCGAAGATTT
This sequence comes from Ailurus styani, assembly GCA_002007465.1. Lineage (NCBI taxonomy): Eukaryota > Metazoa > Chordata > Mammalia > Carnivora > Ailuridae > Ailurus > Ailurus styani. The sequence continues at coordinate 759,026 of LNAC01000065.1, forward strand.
TCAGTGGTGTCTTTTTCAGAGTAACAACCCAGACCATAAAAACACCACATATCGTGGAACCTTATGTGACCTGGGACTTCCAAATCTGAAGTCTGTGCGGGAACTTATCTTGAAACATAGACAAGACAAGGTCAAGAATAAAACCATCCCTTTGATAGACAACACAGTGATGGAGGAGCACCTGGGAAGTACAGTGTTGCTTGCTAGCTTGGAAGACCTCTTTCATGGAATTGCCTTTCTGGGAAGAATTTCCAGATCCCTGCGTTCTTACATCCTTTCCATCTCTCAGTGGCCCGTCATGCTACCAAGAACAGAGTGGGCTTCCTCAAGGAGGTGGGCTTGCCTGGCTATCGAGGGGATGCATCAATCAGCTCCTTTGTCAGCTGAATTAAACCCAGACATGGGCAGAGGATGTGAACAGACACTTCTCCAAAGAAGACATACAAATGGCTAACAGACACATGAAAAAATGTTCATCATCACTAGCTGTCAGGGAAACTCAAATCAAAACTACATTGAGATACTATCTTATACCAGTTAGAATGGCCAAAATCAACAAGACAGGAAACAACAAGTGTTGGAGAGAATGTGAAGAAAGGGGAACCCTCTTTCACTGTTGGTGGCAATGCAAGTTGGTGCAGCCACTTTGGAAAACAGTGTGGAGATTCCTCAAAAAATTAAAAATAGAGCTACCCTATGATCCTGCAATTACACTACTGGATATTTACCCCAAAGATACAGATGTAGAGAAAAGAAGGGCCATATGTACCCCAATGTTCATAGCAGCAATGTCCACAATCACCAAACTGTGGAAAGAGCCCAGATGCCCTTCAACAAATGAATGGATAAAGATGTGGTCCACATATACAAAGGAATATTATGCAGCCATCAGAAAGGATGAATACCCAACTTTTGTATCAACATGGACAAGTCTGGAGGAGATTATGCTGAGTGAAATAAGGATAGAAAGTCAATTATCATATGGTTTCACTTACTTATGGACCATAAGGAATAAAATGGAGGACTCTAGGGGAAGGGAAGGAAAAGTGAATTGGGGTAAATCAGAGGGGGAGATGAACCATGAGAGACTGTGGACTCTGAGAAACAAACAGGGTTATGGAGGGGAAGGGGGAGGGGGGATGGGTGAGCCTGGTGGTGGGTATTAAGGAGGGCACGTGTTGCATGAAGCACTGGGTGTGGTGCATAAACAATGAATCTTGGATCACTGAAAAAATAAAATTAAAAAAATAGCTACAAAAAAAATAAATAAACCCAGAATATCTGAAAGCATAGCACATTGGTGGCATGTGTTTGTCCTTTGGAATTGTTACCAGTATCTTCAAAGAAGATTATTTTCTGTTGTATCTTCAGAAACTAGAGGGAGGGTCAAGGACAAGATGATGACGCTCCTGGCAGGAACTTGTCATCACAGCCAGTTCCAAGGGAAAGTTCCAATGTGTTTCCCACGTTGGCTGCCCCCGCCACCTCTGAGTTCAGCAGAGGACTGCTGCCATGGAAGAGGGAGTCCTGCTGTGTCCCATCTTCTATCCTGGACTTTAATGTTGGTGAACGAATACCCAAGCATGAATACAAGACTGCAGTGGACCAAGCTCAGGAACATAATTGAACCTGGGGGTTCCTAGGGCCTTGTTTTGAAAGGAACTTGAAATACAGTTACAAAGAAGAGCACAGAGACAGTGCTCAGTTGGGAAGAAAGAAAGAGCAAGAGAGAGAGAGAGAAAGAAGGAAGGAAGGAAGGAAGGAAGGAAGGAAGGAAGGAAGGAAGGAAGGAAGGAAGGAGAGAGAAAGAGAAAGAAAGGAAAGAAGAAAGAAAAAGAAAAGAAAAGGAAAGAAAGAGGAAGGAAGGAGAAAAGAAAAGAGGAAGAAGGAAGGAAGGAAGAAGAAGAAAGAAAAAGAAAGCGAAAGAAAGGAAGAAAGAAAGAAAAAGAAAAGAAAGAAGGTTGGAAGGAAGGAAGGAAGGAAGGAAGGAAGGAAGGAAGGAAGGAAGGAAGAGGAAAAAAAGAGAAGAAAACTATAGGTACTGAAATCAATAACTCAATGGGTAAATAAAAATAGACTAGATGGGGGCTCCTGGGTGGCTCAGTGGGTTAAAGCCTCTGCCTTCAACTCAGGTCATGATCTCAGGGTCCTGGTATTGAGCCCCACATCGGGCTCCCCTGCTCAGCGGGAAGCGTGCTCCCTCCTCTCTCTGCCTGCCTCTCTCCCTACTTGTGATCTCTCTGTCAGATAAATAAATAATAGACTAGATGTAACTGAAATGATTTAAACTTGAACATCTATCTAAATTATCTAGAGGACAGGAAAGGTAAAGAGAAGGACTATAAAGATCAGTTAGGAGATAACAGAGGATGGAATGAGAATGTCTAATAAACTTCATTATATTTAATAAATGAGCAGAATAAAGAAGAGGCAACATTTTAAAAGGTAATTGGAAAATTCCCAGAGTTGATAAACATGAATCCATAGCTCTACAGATCACCATGTATCCTGATTTGGATTAAGACATGCCTAGGGCGCCTGGGTGGCTCAGCGGTTTAAAGCCTCTGCCTTCGGCTCAGGTCATGATCTAAGGGTCCTGGGATCGAGGCCCACATCGGGCTCTCTGCTCGGCAGGGAACCTGCTTCCTCCTCTCTGCCTGCCTCTGCCTACTTGTGATCTCTCTCTCTCTCTGTCAAATAAATAAATAAAATCTTTAAAAAAAAATTAAAAAAAAAATAAGACATGCCTATAAACGTAGTGATATGAAGAACATCAAAGCAAAGTGAAGATTTTTATTTCTCCTACCTGCAATGGGTTAGGTTTTCAGGTGCTCCTAATGAGTGTAATTAAAATGCTCGGTAAAATATTCTAAAAATCTTACCATCCGAGAGTGAATGTATGACAAATGAGCAAGCCAAAATCCAGGACATGATAAGAGCCTAGAAAGTCAAGAGGGCACACCAAGCCACCTAGGACCTAGAAACAAGTGAGGCAGAAGTGGACGACAAGGTCCCATTTAAGTCGAGGAGTCCGATAGACTCTTTCCATTAAGTTGGGGCTCTAGTAGTAAATTTGGATTCTTTCTTCCATCTCCCTGGGAGTGGACAAAGTTTTCTTGGTGCTGAGCAGAGCTCTGAAGTAGAACACAGAAGCCCAACCCTGAGACCCAGTATTGACCCCTGAGCAGAATTAAAGCCCAATTTCACAGTGCTAGAGTGGGGAGGGGGCACCAAGATCATGAATAAAGTGGTACCAGACACACACGATCCCAAATGCATGGTAGAAGCAAAGCTTTTCTGGAAAAAGCAGTCCTCATCCATGGTCATGGTCAAACACATCAATAATTACCAGAACTGTGAGCAGCACAGAGTCGATAAGCACACAAGGAAGCCGCACCACTAGCGACAACCCTTAAAAGCAAAAGCAGCCCACTGCCAAAGAGAAAAGCGATTCTGGAGTTCCCAAATATAAATTAAAATGCAAATGAGTGCAGTTTTAAAAATATGAGACATGCTTGAAAGTAGGAGAGTAGGACACTAAAAAATGGTTAAGCAGATTTGAAAACCAAATATAACTCCTAGAAGTGGAAACTAAAGTTTAAAGCACAGTTGGACAAAGCTGGAAAGCATGGTTTCACGGAAAGTTGGAGCACATGCTGTCAGGAGGAACAAGAAGATACAGGGGAGATGGTGAGATGTAGACAGGACGCCCTGGAGGCCCAGGGCTGGGCGACTGCTGGCCCAGAGAAGCAGAAAGAGTGGATCGAAGGGATCATCTCAAGTGAGGGAGGCTGAGGGTTTTCTAAGACTGAACTGACCTGCTTGGACTGACAATCCCAAACAGAATACATAAAAAGGAACTCCTGTCCACACACAGTCTCATGAAACTAGATAACCAAAGTCAGAGAAGATCTGGTGATAAAAACATCCAGACTTTTACCTCTGACAGAACGAACCTTCAAAGCAATGACAACCAGCCTGACAACTGACTTAACAGGCAGAGCAGAAGAGAGGGGAACAATTCCTTCCGATGTGCTGCCAAACTAGACATTTTTTTTTTTGCCCCAGGGGTACAGCTCTGTGAACCATCAGGCTTACACATTTCACAGCATTCACCAAAGCACAAACCCTCCCCAATGTCCATAACCCATCCACCCTATCCCTACCCTCCCACCCCCTAGTAACCCTGTTTGTTTTGTGAGATTAGGAGTCTTTTATGGTTTGTCTCCTTCCCCATCCCGTTTCATTATTTTTCCCTCCCT
>LNAC01000065.1:767928-847253 GCA_002007465.1 Ailurus styani
TCATGACCTGAGCCGAAAGCAGAGGCTTTAACCCACTGAGCCACCCAGGCGCCAAAAAAAAAAAAATTTTTTTTATAGCACACAAAAATCCTAAAAGGTTTCAGTCATCAAATCTTATCAATCACTTAACGAATAGACAATTTCAAGTTTACAAAGATTTTTCCAGAGAAAAGAAAACAAGTGTTTACTTTATAATTCTTTTTTTTTTTTTAGTTACTACACCTTGATTATAAAAGCAGGCAACAAGAATACAGTAAGTGCGGGCGCCTGGGTGGCTCAGTGGGTTAAAGCCTCTGCCTTCGGCTCAGGTCATGATCTCAGGGTCCTGGGATCGAGGCCCGCATCGGGCTCTCTGCTCGGCAGGGAGCCTGCTTCCCCCTCTCTCTCTGCCTGCCTCTCTGCCTCCTTGTGATCTCTCTCCCTCTGTGAAATAAATAAATAAAATCTTTAAAAAAAAAAAAGAATACAGTAAGAAAAATGGCAGGCCAACCTCACTCACGGATTTCATAAACTTAACCCACATAAATCGATACTATTGTTTTTAAAAAAGATAGTAGATTATGACCCAACTGGATGAATCCCAACAACATAAGGTTAGTTTAACATTAAAGAATTTATGAATGTAATTTTACCATATCACAGATAAGTGAAGAAAAACCATATGAGCATCTCAGATATGGAAAAGCATTCAGTGAAATTTAATATTCATTCATGATAAAACTCTTCATAAGCTAGGAATAGAAAGAGAGAGTTTTCCTCTTTGTTTTGTTTTAAGTAATCTCTATTTATGTGGGGTTCTAACTCATGACCTGGAGATCGAGAGTCAAGTACTCCACCGACTGAGCCAATCAGGCGCCCCAGAAGGAGAGTTTTTTTAACCTGATTAAAAAAAAATCTTCAATAAACCTATATCGAATATCTTATAATATCAATAAACCTATAGCGAATATCACATTTATAAGTGAAATGTTACAGTTCTTCTAAACTCAAAAACAAATCAAGAATGCCTGCTATTGGGCGCCTGGGTGGCTCAGTGGGTTAAAGCCTCTGCTTTCGGCTCAGGTCATGATCTCAGGGTCCTGGGATCGAGGCCCGCGTCGGGCTCTCTGCTCAGCAGGGAGCCTGCTTCCCCCTCTCTCTCTGACTGCCTCTCTGCCTCCTTGTGATCTCTCTCCCTCTGTGAAATAAATAAAGTCTTTAAAAAAAAAAAAAAGAATGCTTGCTATTACCACTTTTACATAACATTGTACTTAAGATCCTAGTCAGAAATGGTTAGAAACAAAAGAACATTTTGACTGCCTACATGCAGAATTCAAAACAATCTATAGGTCAATTATTAGAGTTAATGTATGTTTAATAATGTTGCTGGGTATATAGCAATAATTGTGCTTTATGGAAGCAATAAGAAATATAAATTTTAAATAATACCTTCACAATAGCAAGTGAAAAACAATGTGCTGAACCTAGAGCTCAGAAAATATGGAGAAAATGATAAAATTCTTTTGGAAAACCATTAAAGTCCCAGATAATTGGAGTGATACACATGTCATGGGCAGGAAAACTTAATTGTAGAATAATACCAATTGCCTCCAATAGACCCAAGGATTTTATACAGTTTTAATCTCTGCAGCATTTTTCTTAGAATTTAATTAAAATAATTGCAAAATGTACATGGTAAAACAAAGGACCAGAATAACCTTGATGTTTCTAAAGAAGGATACAGTGACATTATCAATTCGAGTAATTAAGACATATGTTATTGGTACAGGAATATACAATTAGAACAATGAAACACAAGACGGAGCCCAGACACAAACACAACCCTCATGGAAACTTGATCCTGTCAGAGATAGCATTGCAGATCAGTGGGAACTGGATGGACCACTGAACATGGTACTTGTTCAAGGTTATTCATTTGAAAAATTATGAAACTGGATACTCTCATCCAATTAGTGGATACCCTATACCATACCAAAAGAATTCATTTCAGTTGGAGTAGACTTAAATGTGAATTTTCTTAAGCTTTAAGAAGAAAATGCAGAAGAATTTTTTTGCAAACTAGTGGAAGTAAAATGTTTTCATAACCAAGACACTACAAGTGCACATTATACAGGAATGATTGATAAATTAGACTACATTAAACTTTTAAATTTCAGGACACTGGGGTAGCTCAGCCAGTTAAGCATCTGCCTTCAGCTCAGGTCATGGTCCCAGGGTCCTGGGATCTAGTCCCACATTGGGCTCCTTGCTCAGCAAAGAGCCTGCTTCTCCCTCTGCCTGCCACTCCCCCTGCTTGTGTTCTCTCTCTAAAAAAATAAACTCTTCCCAAAAAATAAACATAAATTAACTTTCAAATTTCTTTTCCTCAAGGTACTTCAAAAAGAATGAAAAATCATCCCAAAACTTGAAGAATAGATTTGCAACACACATAACTGACAAGGTATAGTATCAGAATATAAAAAGAACTGTTGTGAATTAATCAGTTAAAGACTAACCCAGTAAATCCTGGACAAAAGTCATAAATAAGCAATTCACAGGAGAATAAAACTTAACATGCAATGTCTACGTGAAAAAATGTTTATCTCAGGGCGCCTGGGTGGTTCAGTTGGTTAAGCCACTGCCTTTGGCTCAGGTCATGATCCCAGGGTCCTGGGATTGAGTCCCGCATCAGGCTCCCTGCTCTGCGGAGAGCCTACTTCTCCCTCTCCCTCTGCCTACTGCTCTGCCTACTTGTGCTCTCTCTCTCTCTGTCAAATAAATAAGTAAAATCTTTTAAGAAAATGTTCATCTCAGCAATAATTTGGAACATGCAAATTAAAATCAGAAGTCATTTTACAACCATGAAAAAGGCAAAAACAAGTAAATCCGATAATCTCAAGTGCATGTAAAACAAAGGTATTCTTGTGTACTCCAGCTGGGGACATAATGTGGTATCATTGCTTTGAGGAAAAATTGCACTATAAAAATTCAACTATACTATATAGTTGAGAATGCTTATACCATATAAGCTGGAATGTCCACTCCTAGGTGTATAACCAGGAGACACCCTGGCTCACGTGCTCCAAGAGTCCTGCATAAGAATGTTCCTTGGAGCCTGGTTGCAATAACAAAACATTGAAAACATTCTAAGTGTTTGAGGACAGGAGAACGGAGAAATGCACATCAGTGAAAATGAATGACCCACGTGATCAACAGGGCTCAATCTCAGGAACTTAATTTTGAATCAGAAAAGCAAATCACGGAAGCATATACATATAGAGCAATTCTGTTTATATAATGTTCAAAAACCTGCAAAGTCAACAAAATCTGTTTAGGCAAACATTACATGTGTTAAAATAAGAAAAAAAAATTAAAGTAGTGTAATGACAAAAATTCTGGGTAGTGGTTACCTCCGGCAGGAGAAGGGGGTAAAGGCACACACACCAGAGGCTTTGGAGGAATCAACACTTCTTCAACCAGCTGATGGGTCAGATGATTTTCTTTTTTTCTCTTTTTTTTTTTTTTAAGATTTTATTTACTTATTTGACAGAGAGAGAGCAAGAGACACAGTGAGAGAGGGGATACAAGCAGGGGGAGTGGGAGAGGAAGAAGCAGGCTTCCTGCCAAGCAGGGAACCGGATGCGGGGCTCGATCCTAGGACCCTGGGACCATGACCTGAGCTGAAGGCAAATGCTTAACCACTGAGCCACCCAGGCGCCCCATCAGATGACTTTCAAAAAAGTTTTCTGGTCTATCAGTGCATGACAAATTACTGCAAAATTTAACAACTTAAAGCTTTTTTCCCCTCAGTTTCTACGCATTTGAGTCCCCCCTCTCAGGGACTCTCAGAGGCTGCAAGGTGGCCGCTGGGACTGCAAACCACTCAGGGCCCCACCGGGAAGTATCTGCTTCCAGGCTCTGTCACAGGACGGCTGGCAAGATCCGGTTTCTCAGAGGTTGTTGGACAGAGGGCCTCAGATCCTCGACAGCACTTGGCCAAAGCCCCCTCTTGGCTCCTCCACACGTGGGCCTCTCCGTAGGGCCGCTCACAGCCTGGCAGCTGGCTTCCCCAGAGGGAGTGGAAGCAAAAGGCTGAGCAGGAAGCAAGCCAGTCTCTATAACCCGATCTCAGAAGGGACAGCCCATTGTCTCCGCCGTGTCGGCTTCACTGCCGCATTGTACACCCCGGAAGCTCGTCAGGAGGCAGCCAGGAGAAATCTCGGAGGGGACTGCACAAGACTGGGAACGTCGGGAGGCGGGAGCCACCGACAGCTGCCCACAACACACAGCTGGGTGCGTGCCTCTTCTCTATTAAATATTGTCATAGAAACCCCTCTGGGGCCTCCTCAGAGACCTCAGGATCGAAATCGTTTCCCTACTCTGGTCATTCCCTGCCAAGGAGGCCCCTTCACGGCCTGCCTTTGTCTCCCTCCCACCCGCACCGCTGCTCCCGTCAGAATGACTGACTTGGGCTTCTCAGGCCCCGGCGCTCTCCGCCCTCCAAGCAATCCCCACACTGCTGCCCCCGACGGGCTCTTTTCCTCACGGGCCTTCTCTACTCCTTTCCCAGCATGCCCCCCGCTCCGGCCAGAACCCGCCGCGGCTCTGGCTCTTCTCCGCGCCTTCAGGCCCGGCGTGGGTTCTGCTCCCCTCCCGGCGGCTCAGCTCGGAGCTTGTCCCCTTGTCTCGGGGCGCTCAGAGGGCGGCGCCCGGCCCAGCCCACCAGCCCCTCTAGAGAAACAGTGAGCCCGGAGGGAAGGGACGCTGAGGAGCGGTACAGCATGGCGTCAACAGACGCTGTGAAGAGCCTCGGGACGGTTCAGGTGAGCCTCTGAAGCCACAGCAGTGATGAAAAAACTGTTATCAAAGCTTTTTACTTTTCAGATACGGGATTGTGGACTTGTGTTTGCTTGAAACATCAGGCACTGTTGCAAGGTGTTTTTGGTTTTTTGGTTTTTTTTAAAGATTTTATTTATTTTTGCGAGAGAGAGAGCGACCACAAGTGGGGGGGAGGGGCAAAGGGAGAAGTAGACGCCCCGCTGAGCAGGGAGTGGCTGCGGGACTCGATCCCAGGACACTCGGATCGTGGCCTGAGCTGAAGGCACAAGCTAAACCAACTGAGCCAGCCAGGTGCCTGGGAGGTGTTTTTTTGTTTTGTTTTGTTTTGTTTTGTTTTATTGAACTTTTTATTTTGAAAAATTTCAAACCCACCAGCAGGTGCAAGAATATTGTAATTAATTTCCATATACTCTTCATTTATTAACTTGTTAACGTCTAATACATTTGCTTTCTCTCTTTCTCATTGTGTGTGTGTGTGTGTGTGGCAGAATAATGGCCCTGAAGATGTCCACACCCTAATTCCTGGAACCAATGAATATATACACAACAAGGGGGAATTAAGGTTGAAGATGAAATTAAAATTGCATATCAGCTGACTTGACACTAAAGAGATTATCCTGAGTTATCCAGGTGAGCCCGATGTAATCACAACAATTCTTATAAATGGGGAGAAGAAGGTCTAAGAGTCAGAAACAAAAAGATGGCATGAGGATTAAAGACTCGACCAGCCACCCAGGGCTTTGAAGAAGGAAGGGTGTCATGATGAACCAAGGAGTGTGGGCAACTTTCAGAAGCTGGAAAAGGCTGAAAACACATTCTCCCCTAAATCCTCTGGAAAGTAATACAGCCCTGCAGACACCTTGATTTTAGCCCAGTAAGACCAATTTCAGACTTCCAACTTCCAGAACTGTAAGTTAATAAATTTGTGTTATTTAAAGCCATTGGTAATTTGTTAAAGGAGCAATAGGAAATTATTATAATGTGCATACCACATACACATTCCCATTTCATTTTTTTTAAGTTTAGTTTTTTCTTTTTTCAGGTAAGAGTAAGTTTCAGAGGTCAAAGACATTCTTTCTTTTTTTTTTTACACCTAGTGGTTCTTTTTTATTTATTTTTTCTTATTATTATTATTTTTTTATTTATTATTATTTGCCCCAGGGGTACAGGTTTGTGAATCATCAGGCTTACACCTTTCACAGCACTCACCAAAGCACAAACCCTCCCCAATGTCCATAACCCATCCACCCTATCCCTACCCTCCCACCCCCCAGTAACCCTCAGTTTGTTTTGTGAGATAAGGAGTCTCTTAGGGGATCAAAGACATTCTTATACAATGGAGTACAATGATTAAATTTGGGAAAAGTAATATTTACACAATATTATTTTCTAATGTACAAGCACATGCTCAAATATCACTAGTTGCCCCATAGTGCCCTTTATAGCAAAAAGCTCCAGTTCAAGAGTCACACGTTGCATGTCGCTGTCCAGTCTCCTTAGACTTGGGCACCTGGATGGCTCAGTTGATTAAGCCACTGCCTTTGGCTCAGGTGATGATCCTGGAGTCCTGGGATCAAGTCACAGGATCAAGTCCCACATCAGGCTCCCTGCTGAGGAGGGAGTCTGCTTCTCCCTCTGACCGTCCCCCCTCTTGTGCTTTAGACTCCTTCACTCTGAAGCAATTCTCAGCTTTTCACTCCAGGACACCAATATTTTTCAAAGTACAGACCAATTCTTCTGTAGGATGACCCATAATCTGAGTTTGTCTCAATTTATCCTTATGATTACATTGAGTTTATGCACTTTGGGAAGGAAGACAATACACATTTAAAGATCTGATAGTTCTATTCCTGAAACAACTAGAAAATGATTATCAGTGCAGTCCAATTTTTAATTTACATGAAAAACAGCTTAGGAAAAAATCCACTCCAATGTTCCTCTCAATCCAAACATTTTCTTAATTGAAAGGCTTTAGGAATAGAATTTGCTTAAGACTTACATGGAAATAAGGCGTTTTACCCCTTCAGAAGCCCTAGGGGGCGCCCGGCAGCTGCTGAGGGACTTGCAACCCGCCTGTCTCCTGGTCCTCAGCGGGCTCTTTCCTTCAGAGCCCAGGAGCTGGCACCCAGAGCCCTCAGAACTTGGAAACAGCATCTACCCACAGAGGAGTACCCCTGAAGGTTCGTAACATTAATAATTTAGGAAAATCTGGGAGATGCCTCGGGGCCTGATAAATTACACACATTAAGACATGCAGAGAAATAAAGAATGGTTTTATTGTCTTCTGTGATGATAGAAGGCAAATTAAATGTAATTTGAGGGCGCCTGGGTGGCTCAGTGGGTTAAAGCCGCTGCCTTCGGCTCAGGTCATGATCCCAGGGTCCTGGGATCGAGGCCCACATCGGGCTCTCTGCTCAGTGGGGAGCCTGTTTCCTCCTCTCTCCTCTCTCTCTGCCTGCCTCTCTGCCTACTTGTAATCTCTCTCTCTGTGTCAAAGAATAAATAAAATCTTAAAAAAAAAAAAATAATAATAAATGTAATTTGAATAAATATATTCACCATTAGGTACTTGTCCTCTAAAATACCATTTGGTACTGGTGTATCTGTGCAAATGTGGGCCGAATATTAATCACTCTATGGTTTAATGAGATAATTTAGCCAGAATGAGATTATGAAGTTGCAAACAGCAGCTGGGTGCTCCCAGATTCTCTGCCCCATAGGGGAATAGTCTGCGAAATATTGACATCTTTAAAACTGTCTGACTCTGATTCTACTTGCACTTGTGATAAATGCCCTCTTTGACGGTCCTCTAGCTCCTCTCCTTTTGGGAGATGGGATTTCATGTTGCCTTTAGTGGGCATTGGACTAAATACTTTGCTATGCCATACAGGAAATCAAGGATTTAAAGTAATATTGTGTTTATTGGTGCAATTTCCTCTTTGTTCCCAGAGGGTTTCACTTTAAAGCAGGTGGGACTCAGGGGAGTGTCCATGACCGCCTTAGGCTGTCCCAGCCCCACCCTCTGTCTCTATCCCTGAACGTGTGTTCTCAGTCTGTGGAAGCACTGAATACGCTCATCAGTTTTCTTGTTTATTCGTTTATTCATATTCAGCAAATGTTTACTGAGTTACAGAGAAATCCTGGCAGAGCTCGCTGGAATTTAGAACTTCCTTCAACAGCTCTTCATTGTTTATAGTGAAAGACCAATATAATTGTACTCAGTTCTATTCGTGGGAGAGACAGACTGGAAGGAGAGAGAACTGCTTTGCAGAGGACTTTGTAGGTAGAATTTGCATTTACAGTTGCACCCCTAGACATTCAGATTTGGGGATTAAGACCGATCCCAAGGGCAGACGGTCCAGCTCAGTGTGCCCCTTGATTATGTTCGATGGGGCAGTGACCAGTTCCCTGCCCGTGTGAGGTGGTAGAGGAGGGCAAACTTGTTCCAACAGGTGATGATCGAAGGGTGTGGTAGAATCACCATGATTTCCTGGTTCACACAGATCTGGATTCAAATCCCAAGTCTGGCACCTGCTCTAGGAAGTTGAGCAAATCATCTTCTCTGATTTTCCCTGTCTATAAAATGAGAATTATGATACCTACACCAATGAGGCTTCTTTGAGCATTACACTTGATAAACACTTGTGAAAGCCCTGCTGCACAAAAGACCAGGACATGTGCAGTATCCGTTGGACCCTCGTTCTACTCAGAGGAGAGCAGTCAACTGCACTTCCGTTTAAACCCATGCTCTGTCTGACCTATTCGTCGAGAAACTTCTGCCAGCCTTAATCTTCACTGTTTCTAGAAAGAAAAGAAAAGAAAAAGAAAAAAAGCAAAAACTTGTGTTGGAAAGAGAAGACTTGGATAAAGAAAGCATTTTTCTTTATTTCAAAATGAAAAATACAATATGAAAACAAGAGGGAATATGTCAGGACACCGAGTGATCACCCAGTGCCTACTGACAGGAGAGAAATCACAGGCAAATTTGCCAGGCCCAGAGTTCTGCGAAGCCAAGCCGGTGCTGGAAGAGAAAAGAAGTTGGTCACTTTTTTTTTTGTAGAGGAAACATGAATTTTTGTGTATTTCATATTGATACTTCTCATGTCATTGTTTTTAGGAACTGCTGTAATAAGTACTTTCTTACAAAGGAGTACCAGCCAAGGGCTGGCTGTAGGACTGAGTCTAAAGAGAGTTCCTGCTCATCCATTCTGTCTTTCAGGCTCAATGGTCTTCAGTGGATATCTGCCACAAAGGCATTTTCTATTCTTACAGTGCAAGCAGAGCATCATTAGATTATAATTTCATGTTATCCAAGGATTAATTAAACAACCCAAGTTCAAGTTGGCAAGCGTCTTACAAGAAAAATGTACAGTGCTGGCTAGGTGTTCGTTTATAAAACAGAAAGAGTTGTGTCAATAATTCTATTTCCTTACTCTTGGATCTCTTAGCAATTTGGAATTTAAGTTGTTGAGGGACTCAAGGCAGAGCTTTTTTAGTGCTAAGAATTTCCCCTTGTCTTCTGCTTATTCATCTGGCAAAGGGAGACAGTGCTACCTACCCTCCAGAGTCACCCACAGGATCCAGAAGGAGCATGAAGTAGAAGACCCTACTCTCACCCTGGCCACCCTGCTCTCATTCTAGAGCTTCGGGGTTGATGTCCGCCCTTCATTCTGCCTGCAGTTTCCAGCCAGGACAGTCCCACTCACTAGGGGGCGCTGAGGAAGTCTGAGCCAGGCTTGGTGCTCAGGTTGACTGGAAGGGATAATGGCGGATGTAGCTGGAGGGTGGTTGTCCCCTGCAATGTGTGGGACAGTCCCATCCGACAGAACTGTCTTACATCCCACACAAATTCTCAGTGTCCGACCAGAAATCAATGTCGATGAAAAAGCTGTTGATAAGTAGCTCACCCAAGATCTCCTGTTTTATATATAAAGTACTTTCGTGTGGTTTCAGTATCGTGTTTTCTGGAAATGCATCTAACTCTGCAAATCAGGGTAAGGTTATGCTTTGTTTCATTATGATTGAAACTTTACCTGGAGACGTTTGCCATTTCAGAAGTCACAACACCAGGGACAATTCCATTCCTGTATTTGAGTGACTAATAAAACACTCTGGTTAGTCCATGCTGGAAGCTGCCACACACATGCTTTTCTGTATAGGTATCGGCATCTGTCTGCTTCATTGTGTCTTCTGGTGTAGATGTACACCAAGCATTTTTGTATCGAAAAACATATTTTTACAAATTTCTTTTTATTTCTCCTCTATATTAGAATTGGAACATTTTTTGGACATATTGCATATGATTTTTATTTTGAAATGATAAAGGGGACTTTGCAAAATATTTGCCATGGAAAGGGAAAGTTTTATCGGGAAGGCTGGGGGCCTCTGATCTGGAGCATCACTGAGGATCCAGGATTGTGTGCAGCTTCTGCTTTTGAAGTTGTTGTTTGTGTCTATAGGGGCGAGGCTTATCAGCCCTGAAAAAAAACCCCAAATAAATGGCTTCCGCAAGACAGAATTCTGTGTCTCCATCCCCTAAATGAATTCCAAAGATAGGTGTCAAAGAAACAATTACTTTCAACACTCTGGTTAAAGATGGCAAGGAAGACTTTATTCAAGGTGGGGAGGGGACTACTGCAGTGGGATTTGGTTGTAAGGGAGGGAGACCAGACTCAACTCTGAATGCAAGGAGGACAAGTAGGACTTTACAGCCAAGGAGCCAGGTGGAGGGCAGTGGATGGAAAATTGCTAAGAGCACACATTGGGAGTGAGGAGGATTCTGCTTGCAATGACCTAACACGTTTCTGGCTGCCAGGGGGACCAGACATCCCCTGGGGGGGGGACCAGGAACTGATCAGATATCGAGGTGATCAGATATTGAGGTTGGATGTGGTTTGGGTTCTGCTAAATGGACTTAGCAGGATTCCAGCTAAAATTGGACCACATGGAGATGGACATGGGAGCTCAAAAGTCAGGGCCTGGTTGGAAAGAGAACACAGGGATTAGTGATTGGCATGAGAGCCAGGAGAGAATTGTCACAGGCAGGCAGGCATGGCAATTTCTCAGTCCTCAGGGACCCCGTCTCCTTCTGTCTTTCTGTTCCCTTATCCTTGGTGCCAGCCTTCCATTTTCAGACCTGTTCTATGATCCAAGAGGACACCGGAGCTCCAGACATCTTGGTCACAGTGTAGGCAGGGAGCTAGGAATGAGACAAGGGCAATGGGGTACCCCAAAGCTGCCTGTCCCCTGACAAGGAGCACCCAGAAGGCCCATCAGACAACTTCTTCCATCTCACTGGCTGTCCCCATCTGGGGGCATATAAGGAGGCTGGGAAATGTAGTCATCCAGCTGTGTGCCTCGTTCTTCAGAATAAAATCAGAGTTCTGAGAGCAAGGAGAGGAGAAGTGACCTCAGGGTGGCGGTTAGCAATTTCATTTGCTCCTGCTGCTGCCAGGGATTTTGACTGTAGAGACACACACACACACACACACCCCGGGCTTAAGGAGCTTCATAACCACAAAGTCTAAGACACCATGGTTATGCTGCTTCGTGTCCACTTGTGTGGTGACCTTAACCTCTAGGACCCTCATGTTCCTCATCTGTACAATGGGGATACATACGGTACTTAGCTCCTCGAGTAGCTGTGAGGCTTAAACTGTTTGTGAAGGCCTTACCAAAGCCCCTAGGACAGTCCAACCCTCCCCTCCTCCCACACATGCCCAGTCAGTCACACACGGAGCAGTAGCACAAGGGGGGGAAGCTCCGTGAGAAAGCCTCCAGTCACACACTTCGCTTCAGACATCAGCTTGGTCAGCAGAGGACCCAGGTCTCAGGAAAACACTCGCCTCACACCTGCCAGCTCTTGGCCAGTTGCTCTGCGGGAAGGATGCGAAGACAGCTGGGCTGGGTTTTTCTGGGCTTTTCTCCATGGTCCTTTCCGGCAGGGCCAGCCAGAGGCCAAAATCTTGAACACGGTGAGGGTTGCTTTGCAGCATCTGTCTCCCCTGGCTGCTCCAGAAAAGATCTGACCAGTGATTATGGGAACTGCTTGTCTGCTTCACTTCCACAGGGAAGGGCTTTTAAAATGATTGTGTTCTTTGAAGCACCATTTACCATCAAAGGAACAAAGGCTCTTTGGAGAGATGAATGACTCCAGGGCTGTGGCTCTGGATATGGGCAAGATAAGCTTGGGACATCTTGTGCCAGAAAGCAAGGAAGCCATCGGGGCTACGAGGACCTGTGGAAAGGAAATGGAGGTCAATTTGAAGGACTCGCTGTGGCCAAAGAGGAGGCCATTTGAGCATCCAACAGAATAATGATTACAATTCATTGACATATCATATATACTTTAAATCCTCTTTAAATGAAACTCATCAAAAACTTATGGTGGGTTTTTGTGTGTTTGTTTGGTAGGGAATAAATCATTATTCTGAAAATAGGTAGATAAAAGGAGAGAGATAACCATTTATCCTGTCTTTACCAGATGGACTACAATCCAAAGTGATCAAAGAGTTGACGGAGAAAAGTTTATCTTTATGGAAGAATCTTGGCTAATAAAAGCAAAGAAACACGACTGAATTAGAAAACTGCCATTTTCCAGCCCAGATTGGGATTATGGATCTAAACCACAGTCATCAATGCGACTAAAACTATAAAGTGGATAAATCAGATTGATACCTGAACCCCCAGATCAGTTTACCATTGACCAATGTACAGTACCCATATGTGATGTGCCTCCAGGCAGGGGCTGTAGCAAACACACAGCACCTCTCAGAAGTATTCTTGTCTCCCCAAAATTGACCCTGAAGGAAGCCACACCTCCACATCTTCCAGCTACTCGACAGAAAAATACAACAGCTGGAGGAATGTATTAAGAAACACCATGAGGGGTGCCTGGAGGGCTCAGTCAGTGAAGCGTCTGACTTTGGCTCAGGTGGTGATCTCGGGGTCCTGGGATCTGCCCAGTGTCCACCCACATCGGGCTTGGGCTTGGTGCTCAGCAGGGAGTCTGCTTGAGATTTTCTCTCTCCCTCTCCCCATCCCCCTCCTCGTTCTCTCATTCTCTCTCTCAACTAAATAATAAAATCTTTAAAAAACAACCAAAAAAAAAAAAAACGAGGACATCTGGGTGGCTCAGTTGGTTAAGCGGCTGCCTTCAGCTCTGGTCATGATCCTGGGGTCCTGAGATCAAGCTCTGCGTTGGGCTTCCTGCTCAGTGGGGGAGTCTGCTTCTCCCTCTCCTCTGCCCCTCACCCCTGCTTATGCATGCTCTCTCTCAAATAGATAAATAAAATCTTAAAAAAAGAAAGAAAGAGAGAGAAAGAGAAAGAAAGAAGTAAGAAAGGAAGGGAGGGAGGGAGGGAGGGAGGAAGGAAGGAAGGAAGGAAGGAAGGAAGGAAGAGAAAGAAAGGCTGTGAGACTATAATCTGCCAAAACCAGAATGTTGGAAATTCTATAGGATAAATGACTCTCCAGTAAATGATGTGGGGTAAAGAATGAAAGAACATATTATTGTAGATTAAAATATAATTAAAAGACATTAAGAGATGTAAGCCATATGCAAAAGGAACATAACTGGATTGTGATTTGGACAAACCAACTATACAAAGACATTTGAATACAACTGAAGGAACAGGAACTTGGATTGGGTGTCAGATGATGCTAAGAAATTACTATAATTTTTGTGCATGTGATAATGGTATTGTGGTAATGTTTTTAAAACTTCTTACCTGAGGGTAAACTGATAAGATGTCTAGAATTTAATTTAGAATGATGGGGGGTAGGGGAAAAGTGAGTGGACAGAGATAGGACAGAGGAAAGAAGAATGGCCAGAACTCAGTCACACGCCCTGCTCACTGCAAGGGAGGCTGGGAAGTATATCTTCCCAACTGCCGGTCGTGAGCCCGCTGGGGCCGTCCAGTGACGACAGATGACAATGGGTTATGACTGAGGAGTATAATTAGCCCTACCATCTGTACTTGAGGTTAAAAAAAAGAGAAAGACAGCTAAGGAAGTAACAGGGGAAAAAAGCAGGAAAAGAAAACCAATGGGCTTGGTCAAAATTGCTGTTGCTTTGCTCACATCCCTGAAGGGCTTTAGGCAGTAACTCAGAGGACCCTCGGCCTGGGTCTCGCTCATCTGCTGCTCCTACTCTGTCTGGTTCAGTCTCAGAAAGGCTCTTCTTTACAGATGCCCATAACCTCTTGAGGCCAACTACCCACCCATCCCTCTGCCATTCCAGTGGAGAGAGGGCTCTGCTTGTCCACGAGGCCAACAGAAACCCCCTGGATCAAATCTCCTTGGCTGACTTGGGTCTCCTGCATACCCTAGAGCCAGTCACTGCATCCTCTGGACCAAATACGGAGAGGGGCCTAGCTAGACGAGGGGCGCATCCTGGGAGCCTAGCAGCCTCCCCCAGATCACCGTAGACTGCAAGTGGGCGAGGGGCAATTGGGTTGCTATTGCCAGAGGGGGACATGATTCTTGGCAGAGAAGGCACACAGATATCCCTTCATCCCTTCCCCATCTCCAGCCCCCATGCCTCACCTGCAAAGTGGAGCTGATGCGGCCCACCTGAGCAGTCAGCGAGGTCTGCAAAGTCCCGACACTCAGTAACCGGACAAACGCAATTGTTCTCCGCACTCTGAGGGGTCTATTTCTACTCCTTTCCGTGGAGACGGAGTGACGGGCACCCCTTGAGCCAACATGTGTGTGCTGTATGACAGCCACCTCATGTCCCTTCATGTACCATCCTTCTGGGTGGTATTAGGGAGCCCTAGAATTTTGCCTAGAATTGGCAATACCCCTGGGGAGGAGTACCTCGCAGTGAGGGGTTGGGCCACTTCTAGATATTTGCAAGATCTGTTGAATGGAGCCCTCCATTGTTCAGACTGGTCGTGCTTCAGCGCAACCGTGTGTGGTCCCAAATGCTCTCCTCTTAAAAAGCAATTGTTTTAAACATCTGAAAACACACTTTTTTGTGATACTAATGTCTCTAAGTCAAGCCATTTGGCAGCTTGGTTCATTTGTCCCCCTTGGGAATTCTGATGTTTCCTGGGTTTTTCGAACACAGGTTAAGGAATTTTTAGTGTTTTGTCTTTGTGATCTTGGACAGAAGCCCTGTGCAGGCGGCCAAGAGTGCAATATTTACCATATAGAAGGAATCGGTGAAGAAGATCAAAAAGACAGGCTTTGGAAACAGACGGCTTGGTTCAACTCTGAGTTGTGTGACCTCCGACAAGCATCTCTTAGACCCAGTTTCCTCACCTCTAAAACAGGACTTAGAATTTGGCTGTGAAATTGCAATGAGGAAACTGGTTCGTTCCAGTTCACACAGGGAAGAGCAAAAGACACCCCCCACCCCCTCCTCCCTGCTGTGTCAAGCCAGTCTGAGGTCCAGGCCCTGGGTGGAGACCGCCCTGGTGCCTTTGCATCCATTGTGTGATAATCCCCCCACCCCCCACCGTGCCTTTTCGCCATCTGTCTGGCCAGGGCTGCTGCCTGCCATCTGAGCCCAGCCTGCTCCCTTCCCTCCTCCCCACCACTCCGGCCTTGGGGCGGCCCCAGGCCTCCCTCAGAACAATGCGGGGACGCCTTCTGGGGCCCAGGTCAGGCCCCTGCTTTGTGTCTGCCTGGCGGCCTCTTTCCCACCCAGCCCAGCCCAGATGGGCCCGTGGCTAGGCCCCTGTGGAGGATGTTGAAGGGAGGCCGTAGGGACAGGACTGCGGGGGACAGACAACAGGATGGCCAGGGATATGCAGCCTCCTAATCTCACCTGCCGTTCATACCAGCCTTGGCACGGTTTCCTCAACAGGGAGAGCTCTGAGTTTGGGTGTGGACCGACTGGCCCCAAAGGCACAAGTGTACCTGGATTTAGGAGAACTTTACGCAAAGTTAATTCTGTCTCCTGTGAACTATTCTTCTTCTTCCTCCTTTTTGGACATCAGTCCGTGTAATACACTTAGGTGGCATTTATTAATCAAGTTCTCTCTTTTATAGAATTTTCTTGCCATGACTCTGTGGATTTCTTCCTTTTTCCTCAGCTTTACTGAGATATTGACATGAAACCTACATCAAGTTTCAGGTGTACAATGTGATGATTTTATACACAGACATATTCAAAATGATTAACACCTTCTTCCTTTCACATGATTGCCATTTTTTGTGGGGGGGTGGTGATAACATTTAAAATCTACTCCTTTAACAACCATCAATGACACTATACGTCACAGTTAATTACAGCCACCATGCCGTTTCTTAGCTCCCCAGAACTTACTTATCTTATACCTGGGAGTTTGTACCCTTTGACCAACATATCCCCACTTCCCCCACCCTAGCCCCTGGTCACTTCTGTTCTATTCCCTATTTTTGTGAGTTCAGTTTTTAAAAAAAAATAATTATTTTTTTTTAAGATTTTATTTATTTATTTGACACAGAGAGAGAGAGAGATCACAAGTAGGCAGAGAGGCAGGCAGAGAGAGGAGGAAGCAGGCTCCCCGCTGAGCAGAGAGCCCAATGCGGGGGCTCGATTCCAGGACCCTGAGATCATGACCTGAGCCGAAGGCAGAGGCTTTAACCCACTGAGCCACCCAGGCGCCCCCAAATTTTTTTATTTTTAATTTTAATTTGATTTTTTTTTTAAGATTTTATTTATTTATTTCACAGAGGGAGAGAGATCACAAGGAGGCAGAGAGGCAGGCATCCCTATTTTTGTGAGTTCAGTTTTTAAAAAAAAATTTATTTTTTTTTTAAGATTTTATTTATTTATTTGACAGAGAGAGAGAGAGAGAAAAGCAGAGGCTTTAACCCACGAGCCACCCAGGCGCCCCCAAATTTTTTTATTTTTAATTTTAATTTGATTTTTAATCAGTGTAATAAACATACAGTGTTATTAGTTTCAGGTGTACAATCTAGTGATTTAACAATTCCATCCATGACTCAGTGCTCATCATCGTAAGTGTACTCTTAATCCCCTTCACCTATTTCACTCATTCCCCAGCCACCTCCCCACAGTTCAGCTTTTTTACATTCTACGTAGAAATGAGATCATACAGAATTCGTCTTTCTCTATCTGACTTGATACTCAGCATAATGATCTCAAGGTTCACCCATGTTGCAAATGACAGGATTTCCTTCTTCGGCTGAATAGTATTCCGCTGTGTGTAGACACACCACATGTTCTTCATTCACCTGTCGATGGACACTTAGGTTGTTTCCATGTCTCATAGATAATGCTGCAATGAACATGGGGGTGCAGATATCTTTGAGATAGTGTTTTCTTTTCCTTTGGATAAATGCCCAGAAATGGAATTGCTGGATTGTATGGTAGGTCTATTGTTAACTTTTTGAGGAAACTCCATGCTGTTTTCCATAGTGCCTGCACCAATTTGCATTACCCACATTGCACCAGGGTTCACTTCTGAGGATTTTTTTTCCAAGTTAGACTCAAGCATGGGGAGGACTCACAGACTGGGGGTGTATAATCATACATAGAGGAGGGGAAGCAGGAGAAATGGAGGAGAAGAATAGTTTCAAATAATTGGCGAGAAATAGTTCCTTTTGTATTTACATACATAATATGAGGCTTTGAATATTTAGGTTTTACTATATCAAAATAAAATGGGTAAGGAAAGATATTTGAAAACAAAAATCGGGCGCCTGGGTGGCTCAGTGGGTTAAAGCCTCTGCTTTCAGCTCAGGTCATGATCTCAGCGTGCTGGGATCGAGGCCTGCATCGGGCTCTCTGCTCAGCAGGGAGTCTGCTTCCTCCTCTCTCTCTGCCTGCCTCTCTGCCTACTTGTAATCTCTCTCTCTGTGTCAAATAAATAAATAAATAAATAAATAAAATCTTTAAAAAAAAATGAAAACAAAAATCACCAACAGGCAGAGCTGTCTTCACAGCTAAAGAAATCAAATGAGTACCTTGTAGAAGAATCTTACCTTTCTTATGCATCTGATCATCATTAATAACCCTGTGAGGCAGGAAATATTATCACAGCAAGGCCCTGGAAATGGAAGCTCAGAGAGGGCAAGTGATTTGACTAAGGTCACACAGCTGGCAAGTGGCAGAGGCCAACTCACCAGTCTCCTATGAGACCTCCAGTGTCCTGCTCTGAAGGGCAGCGGGGAAGGCTGTCTGGGCCTGAGTCTCCTTCCCTGTGAAGTGAGGCTACTTCTCATCCCGCTGCACAGGTGGCCCTAAACCTTCAGTGAGAGACTAGGTAGAGACGAGCTGCTCAAAGTGCAAAGAGGAGCTGTTCTCTGTACAGGGGCTACATTTATGTAGCGGCAGCCCGGGAGCCCTGTTACTTGTTTTAACTGGTGCACGGGCATTCCTGGCGTGGCCCACCCGGGCTCCAGGCTCTCCCACACGAAGAAGGGGAGAAATGTGACCAAATGCGACCGCTCTGGATGAGTACAGGTGGCTGACCGTTATGGCTCTGCAGAGGAGGAAGAAGAAGGGGTGAGAGGAGTTGGCCAATGTGTTCACAGACAAGGGCTAGAGAGCTGTCGGGCACCCCGAGACAGAGCCAGGGAGGAGGCCTGAGCGAGGAAGGGGAGACAGACACGCGGGACAGACAGCCAGACACAGCAGAGACGCTTTCTCAGCATCTTGGCCTTCCCACAGCTCTGGATGCCCCACATCACACACTCACACACACACACACACACACATACCACATCACGGGGTGCTCCCACCTGGCCTATGGCCCACTGCTCTTCCCAGCCCACACCCCCCTCCCCCAGAACAGGGAGGGTCCAAATAAAACAATTTTTTTAAAAAAGATTTTTTATTTATTTGACAGAGAGAGATCACAAGTAGGCAGAGAGGCAGGCAGAGAGAGGAGGAAGCAGGCTCCCTGCTGAGCAGAGAGCCCAATGCGGGCCTCGATCCCAGGACCCTGAGATCATGACCTGAGCTGAAGGCAGAGGCTTTAACCCACTGACCCACCCAGGTGCCCCAAATAAAACAATTTATAGCAAGTGTTTTTCCGGTCTGGGATCCCATCCAGGGTCCTGGGTTACACTGAGTTATCAGGCCTCCGTAGCTCTGTCATCTCCTTTAATCCGGAACGATCCCGCACCCTTTCTTTTTCTTTCCTAACTCTGACATGTTGGAGAGTACAGTCAGTTTTGTAGAATGTCCCTCAGTTTGGGTCAGATATTTCCTCATTTTCTGCCTTAGATTGTGTGTTCTGGCCAGAATGCCACCGAAGTGATGTTGCGTTCTTCTCAGTACAACATATCGAGGCAATGGAGTCAATTCGTCCCATCACTGGTGGCGTTGACGTTGGTCAGTTTATGAAAATGGTGCCTGACAAGTTTCTATCTTCCACTTCTAATTAATAATTATTTTTGTGGAGAGATCTGTTGAGACTGTAAATATATTGTTCCCCAATAGACTTCCAGCCACATGTTTTTGTAATCCTTGAAGACTCTTGCCTGGCTTCCTTATAGGATGGTGGTTTTCCTCTGCATTTATGCTGTGTGTTGGCATTCTACAGTAAGGAAGAGCTGTCCTTTGGGTATGGATGTACACATTTGTACGGACTTATGGATTCTCATGATACTCAACTGATTATAACCCATTATGGGCATCTATTTGAATACTTTGTGCCTTCAGGTGTTTCCTGTGTACTTTTGATATAGTCCTAGTATTTCTTATTCAGTCACAGTCCGATGTTCCAGACTCATCTTGTACTTTCCCTGCCCCCATCCTCAAATCAGCCATTTCTTCAAGGGTCTCTCATTCCTTTTAGCAAAGAATGCTTTTTAGGAACCAAAAATTTTACATGTTAGAGTGAGCTCATTGCCAGCTGCCTTGGTGTCTCTAGGCCCTTTCCATGGTGAAGCTAGAAACTCTGGTGTCTCTAATTCTAAGCTAATTCTGTAGGGATTGCCTGCTTTGCCCCATCTCATGGTTGTCTCTCCTTTCTTGCAAGGTCAGAACTCTGATTCCTGACGTAAGTACATCCCTTTATTTGTTCAGACCTAAAAGCATAGAAAATAGTTCCAGAATTCTTATGCTACTACAGAAAACCAGATCTATTAAGTAAAATATGAGACTTCTGTATTTACTTATGCAGTTGCCAGGAGTGGCTGAAACCTGTCAGGATTTGTCCCTGAGGCTGGGTACATTACTGAATGTACCACTGAATGGTACATTAAATGTACCACATGTGCCACGTGACCACTGTTCTGGTCACATAGAAAGGCTGGGGAAGGCATTTTGGTGGGCAACTGATAATAATTGCTGGCAGTCACTCAGGGTGCTATCTGGTGAACACTGTGGGAAGGGAGTGAGGTGGGCAGAGGAGACTGGACTGTCAAAGTCCAGGGAAGAAATGCTAAAGGCCCAAACCAGGGAAGCCTACTAGGGGCATGTTACCCATGAAATCCGCTGAGGCCTTCTAGAATCTTACATACTCTAGTCTGTACCAGCTCCCTGGATAATGCATTTCAAATGTGCTTGCTCCAGTGTCAAGAGAATACTAGCCTTGTGACCCTGGACAAGTTCTTAACCTCCCTGAGCCTCACACAGATTACTTTGGCTCTCGGAGAAAGGGTGTGAGCCTGTCCATGTCCATGATGTTGCTCAGAGAATGTTTCCAAATTTACTTCTAATCAACGGTTTGGGCCAATCGCATGCTTTTCTTTAATTGGCAATTACATAATTCCTTTTAACACTACAGGAATCCTGAAATCCTTTTAATAGATGGCATTGTAATTGCAGTTTTCATTTTTTTTTTTTTTAAAGATTTTATTTATTTATTTGACACAGAGATAGAGATCACAAGGAGGCAGAGAGGCAGGCAGAGAGAGAGAGGGGAAAGCAGGCTTTCCGCTGAGCGGAGAGCCCGATGCGGGCCTCGATCCCAGGACCCTGAGATCATGACCTGAGCCGAAAGCAGAGGCTTCAACCCACTGAGCCACCCAGGCGCCCTGCAGTTTTCATTTTAAACCACTTTATTTTCAGAGAGAATGAGAGACTCTGTCAAGAACATAATAATTCAATGAAAAAGATGAAATACTTGACTACCACCCAGGTTAAGAGCTGACAAAAAAAAAAAAAAAGAACTCAAGTGGCAATATAGATTAGGTGGGGCGGAGTAGGTATCTTTCAGCTGTGTGGGCCCAATATATTCCAAGTTATTAATTCCCTGTGCGCTCGAGGCCAGCCATCCTCAGTGGTGTCTTGACCTGTCTTCCACTCAGCAGCTCTCCATGTCAGTAGTGAAGGGTAGTGGCAACAATCAAGGCTTTGGAGGCAGCCAGACCTGTATTCAAGTTCAGCTCTGTTGTTTATTGCTGTTTAATGCTGGGCTGTTAAATGTCAGAAATTCTGGCCACAGAAGATATTATACACCTTTGATAAGATAATGAGTGATGAAAGGCAAGCACATGGGCACTCAGTAAGTGAGAGTTCCCTTCTCCCTTGGCAACTTCTTTGGACTTACTTTTGTGGCCTAGCAAAGCCCAATTTATGCACCATGTCCCCTCTCAGCCTCCCAGGGGCCCCAACCCAGTGTACCAGCAGCCCACTCTGAGGGTGAGACCCAGAGAAACGAGAGCCCAGAGGATGCACGCATCTTCCAGTACCACACCCCATATTTCTGTCAGGACTCAGGAACCCTCAGTCACCTGTTTCTCTCTTTATAAAGAAAAGTTAATAATGTTTTTAAACACCTACCTGGCACTCAGTCTCTGTATTGGTTTTTGTGGGTGATAGAAAGAAATGTAAGATGTGGTCCCTGTTTTCAAGGACCATCAAATCCCACTGAGGACCCAAAATAAGCACAATGCATAGCAGACAGACCTGGGTTCAAGTCCCAGCTTGTGACCCTGACCCTGAATGGTCATTTTACCTACTTCATACCTCACCTGGAAAACAGAGCCACCAGTCCCTACATCGTGAGGTTGTCCCCTGTTTTAGGATAGCTTCCCCATGTAGAAGCATAGTGTAGGCACATGGAAAATCTAAGTTTCTTTTTCCTCAAAGCACATTGTAATTAAATAATGTAACAGAAGATGTATTATGGGACAGCTTACAAATCATTGCCAAGTGAAATGTCCTGAAATAAGGGCTGTTAGAGTTCATTAAAGAGCAGAACCATTCTGGCTGAGGTAGGTGGGGTAGATTCTTGGGTGAAGAAGGAAAGAGATTGGCATTCTCCAAAGATGAGTTGATTTTCTCAGATGCATCATGGAAGCCATGTTTCCTGCACCAATGATAAGGAATAAGACTCGGGCCCCTGAGACAAAATGGTACCCTGGAGACTAGAGAAAGTCATTCATTTATCCACCTGATGTCACGCATTCTTTCAGGTAGGAGGGCATGTCCAGACTCTGTCATTCCATCTGGCTTGAAGCAGAAGCTTTCCTTTGGTACTTGCTTTTGTGCACAGAGTAACTTTCTAAGGTTTATGATGGAAAACCCTGGCTGAAACAGGGCCTTGCATGGTTAGCATGAGGATCCACCAGGAGAACACGCATAAATGCTCAGGACGGTGCTTCACGGGCAAGTGTTCAGCTGTGCAACAAACAGCCACATCTCAGAGACTTATAACAACAGCCATGTCCAACTAATGTGTCTGCTCGTCTGTTGGTCTACTTAACGCTGTCTGTCATGACTCAGCTGTCCTCGACTTACCTCGAGCACCAGGCTTTCTCATTCTGGGACCCAGGGGGGAAGTAATGTCATCTGAGCCAATTGTTGTTAACATCCTCTTGTGTAAGCAAAGCTCCCTGTACATTTCTGTTCAAAGCCATACTTTGGTTAGGAGTGTTAGGCTGAGCACGTGCCCATCCATTAGCATTTCCTTTATTCTAGGCATAGATCTGTCCTCCACTTGGTTTGTCATTGCACAGTGGACTCTGATCATGGCAGGAGGAGGGTCGACTGGTTCATAATGGGCTGCAAGGCCATTGAGACAAGTGGATGGTGAGAACTGGCAGTTTGAGGGCAAAGGATGTTCTCTCACTGCAACAGAATAAAATTAGAATTTGATATGGAATAACAACTGGGAAATCTCCAAATATTTGGAAACAAAACAACATGATTCTAAGTAATTTATGAGTCAAAGGAAAAAAGTATCTTAAAGTTACAAAATATTTTGAATTGCCTGAAGATGAAAAGGCTGTATTGGCATGTCTGAGATGCAACTATAGCAGTACTTTCAGTGTTCACAGCACTAAAGGCCTACATCAGACAGGACAAGTGCTCGCATATCAATGAGCTTAACCTTCACCTTAAGAAACTAGAAAAAGAAGAGAAGTGGATGCAAAAGTAAGCAGAAGAAAGGACACAGGAAAAGATCAAAGCAAAAATTGGTGGACTCAAAGCCAGAAAAACAGAGAATATACATGAAACCAAAGGCTGATTCTTTGGGAATATCGATGAAATTGAAAAACTGCTGGCCATACCAAACAGGCAAAAAAGGAAAGAGAAGGCCCAAATTACCACTATCAGAAACATGAGAGGTGTGACCGCTACAGAGTCCACAGGTATCAAAAGGATAATAAGGAAATATTACAGGGCGCCTGGGCGGCTCTGGGGGTTGAGCGACTGCCTGCAGCTCAGGTCATGATCCTGGAGTACCGGGATCGAGACCCACAATCGGCTTCCTGCTCTGCAGGGAGTCTGCTTCTCCCTCTGACCCTTTCCCCTCTCATGCTCACTCTCTCTCTCAAATTAAAAAAAAAACAAAACTTAAAAAAAAGAAATATTATAGACAACTTAATACCAATATTTACAACAATTAAGTGAAATAACAAATCTCATAAAAGATATTAACTACCACAGTTCACCAAAAAAAGAGGATAGGTCTGTATCTATTGAAGTAATTACATTTCTATTTAAAAATCTCTTCACAAAGGAAACTCCAGGGCCAGATAACGTCACTGGTGGATTCTACGAAGTGTTTAAAGGGAAATAATACCAATATCACATACGCTTTTCCAGAAAATAGGAGAAATAGAAGAAAAGGAAACACCTTAACTCACTTTCAAAGGCCACCATGAGTTTGATGCCAAAGCCAAGAAAAGATATCAAGGGGAAAAAAAGCCCAGACCCATATCGCTCATAGAGGTAAATGAATGTATTAAATGCAATGTATTAAAAGGCTAATACATTATGGCCAAGTGGGATTTGTCCCCAGAATGTGAATCTAGTACCACATTCAAAATTCAGTTGATGTAATTCACTGTATGACCAGACTCGAAAGGAAAGAAAACCAGGAAGTCACAGAATGACTGGGAATTCTGGAGATGCAGATCTAGAAAAACATGAGCAGAAACAACAACAACAAAAAATGCAGGGCAGCAGAACCACAGCTGGCATCACACTCTAACCACAATCTGTTGTGGGCACTCTGCCTCTGCCAGGTCACTGGACATGGGGGTGGGCACCATGGCTAATCCATCACTGGGGGCTGGAAGTTGCTGCTGCTAACTCTGCTTCCATCAGAATGCATTTTCCACCACCCCTGCTTCTTTGAATGGCTGGTTCCAGCTTTGAAGACCCAGGAGTGAGGTTCTCATTGGCCAAGCTGTCAAGAAGACTGGTAAAGACAAGGTTAACAGAAGAGGTTCTTAGTTGCCAACAATGGAATCCATGCCACCAACTTCATGCAGCTGAGGTCTTAGTAAGACAGACTAAATAGCTCACAGAATCATTGGGATTGTTGAAAACCAGGCTATGAATCGAGCTTTCAGGAAAATACCTGCAATGACACAGGGCCCGGTAAGGGAGATCCTGCCCCAGTTGAGATCAGGAAGGTGCCATGCTTGCCCCTGATCCTGAAAAGTGCTCCCTCTACTTCCCCAGAAGTACCAGCCAGAATGATGTTCTATGCCCAGACAATTTCTGTAGCCCACTTCTGAATCAGACTGGTGTATCTGTTTGACAGAATCCAGATTATATCCATATTAAGTGGCAAGGGAGGCTAGGAAATGAAGCGGTTTTATTTGGTTTTTACCATAAATAAAATGTGAAGAAGGTTTGTAAGGGATCTGAGAGCCATGACTGAGTGCTGGGTTTTTTGTCCCCCTGTGAGAAGTGACTCTGCCTCCTATCCAGAGGGAAGGAACTTCCCTCCTTCATGCGGAGGGAAGTTCCTAAAGCTCAGGAAGGTAGTTCAGCTGCTCAACTTCCAAAAGTGACCAATGGAAAACCACTAGAGAAAACTGCTTCTATTACTTCCATTTTACAGATTGGAAACTGAGCTTCCCAGACATTTGGTAACTTGTGCAAGATCACAGTTTGAAGAACAAACATTGGCCAAACCCTTATAGATGTCACCTCCCTTAGTCTTCACAACTCTCCGTGTTAGTTACGATCACCCCATTTTGTATAAGAAAAACAATGAGGACTATGGAAATCAATTAAGAAGCTAAAAGTCCTACGGTGTGACCTTGCTGTGATCTGCCTTCTTATCCCACCACCTTATCCCAGTACCGAGGTGTTATATGACAACAGAATTCTCCAGGCTTCTGGGTGTAGGTGTGTAGCTGCATGTGTGTGTGTGTCCTTACTTGTCCTTATCTTGTCCTGCACCAAGGTCAATGTTCATTGGATAAACTTGGGTTTCTCTGTCATTATGTCTCATATTTTCTTACACTAACTCAGGTATATTCTAGAGTCTCTTGGGGTGCTGAGCCTCTGGGCCCCACTAGCTCTAATGTTCTAAGAAATAAAGGGCAATGGGATGGAGCATGGGATGGTCTGGGATCTGTAGCCATGTCAGTGTGCAAATCATTTATTTGTATGCAAATTATTCCAAGGAAATGGTGTTTGGGATCCCTGGGTTAATCTTTCTCTCCTGTAAATGATGCAAAATATTTTTGGTTCATGTGACCCTCTGTGGCTAGACTGAAACAGTAAAAATAGACTTTAAAAAATAGTCTTTTTTTTTAGACAGAATTTATTTTTTAAAGCAGTTTTAGGGACACAGCAAAATTGAGCAGATTTTGCAGGAACCCCTTGGTGCAGCACATGCATAGCCTCCCCCATTGTTGACATCCCCCACTGAGGGGTACATTTGTGTAACACTGATAAACCTATGTTGACACATCAGTGTCACCCAAAATACAGTTTCCCCTAGGGTCATTCTTGGTGATGTTCCCAATAAGATCAACTTAAAGAGATCCACATGAAAACACATTATAATTTATCTTTTTTTTTTTTAAAGATTTTATTTATTCATTTGACACAGAGAGAGAGATTACAAGTAGGCAGAGAGGCAGGCAGAGAGAGAGGAGAGAGGAGGAAGCAGGCTCCCTGCTGAGCAGAGAGCCCGATGTGGGCCTCGATCTCAGGACCCTGGGATCATGACCTGAGCCGAAGGCAGCGGCTTTAACCCACTGAGCCACCCAGGCGCCCAAAAAAACACATTATAATTTAAATGTTGAAAGTTAAAAGCAAGGAGAGAATATTGAAAGCAGCAAGAGAAAAACAACTTTTATGTGCAAGGGAACCTCCACAAAACTATCAGCAGATTATTTGGAGAAACTTTACAGGCCAGAAAGCAGTGGCCTGCAATATATTCGAAGTGCTGAAAGAAAGAACTTCCAATCATGAATACTCTACCTGGCCAAGTTATCATTAAGAATTGGAGGAAAGAGTTTTTTCAGACAAGCAAAGGATAAAGGAGTTCACCATTACTAGGCGGGCCTTATAAAAAATGTTAAAGGATTTATTTTAAACTGAAAAGAAAGGGTATTAATTAATCACAAGTAAACTTATGAAAGAATAAATCTCACTGGAAAGGTAAATATATAGTAAAGGTAGTGGATTAATCACTTATAATGCTAATACAAAGGTTAAAAGACAAAAGTAGTAAAAATAACTATAATTTTAATAATTAGTTAAGGGACACACAAGATAAAAAGATGTAAAATGTGACATCAAAAACATAAAATGGGGGGACAGTAAAAATGCTGAGCTTTAGAATGGGATCAGACTTAAGTTATTATCAACTTAAAACAGACTATTATATTTATAAGCTGTTATATATAAGCCTCATGGTAATCACAAAGCAAAAACCTATAGTAAATACACAAAAGGTGAAGAGAAAGGATTCTAAGTAAACCACTAAAGAAAGTCATCAAACCACAAAGGAAGAGAGCAAGAGAAGAAAGGAGCTAAGAGGAACTACAAAAAGAGCTTATAAGCAATTAACAATATGGCAATAAGTACATACCTGTCAATAATTATTTTAAATGTAAGTGGACTAAATTTTCCAACCAAATGACAGAGTGGTTATGTCAAAAAAACAAGCCTCATCTATATGCTACCTATAAGATACACACTTTAGATGTAAAGATACATATGGGCTGAAAGTGAAGGGATGGAAAAAGGTATTTCATGCAAATGGAAACCAAAAGAAAATTGAAGAAGTTACACTTAAACCAGACAAAATAGCCTTTAAAACAGAACTCTAATAAGAGACCAAGATGGGTGTTATAGTGATAAAGGGGTCAAACCAACAATATTTACAACCGACATTTGTAAATATTTGTGCACCCAACATGGGAGCACCTAAATATATGAAGTGAACATTATCAGACCTTAAAGGAGAAATAGACAGCAATACATAATAGTAGGTGATTTTAATACCCTACTTACATCAGTGGATAGATCACTCAGACAAAAAAATCAATTAGGAAACATTAGCCTTAAATGACATGTAAGACCAGATGTACTGACAGATGATATACAGAACATTGCATCCAAACACAACAGAATACATATTCTTCTTGAGTGCTCATGAAACATTTTCCCAGATAGATCATATGTTAGGCCAGAAAACAAATCTTAATACATTTAAGAGGACTGAAATCATATGAAACATTTTTTTTACCACAATGTATGAAACTAGAAAATAATTACATGCAGAAAACTGGAAAATTCATAAATATGTTGCGATTAAACACAAGTTACTGAACAACCAATGGGTCAAAGAAGAAAGCAAAGGAGAAATTAAAAAATAATCTTAAGATAAACAAAAATAGAACTATACCAAAATTTGTGGGATGCAGCAAAAGCAGTTTTAAGAGGGAAGTTCTAAGTGATAAGTGACTACCTCAAGAAAAAAGAAGTCATTTTTTAAAAGATTTTTTTATTATTACTTATTTGAGAGAGTGTGCCTGCATGCACATGCAAGTGGGGGATGGGCAGAGGGAAAGGGAGAAACACACTCCCCCACTGAATGGGGAGCAGAGGTGGGGCTCCAATCCCCTGAATTCATGTCATAAGCTGAAACCAAGAGTTGCACACTCAACCTACTGAGCCACCTAGAAAAAAGAAAAGTCTTAAATAACCTACCTTTGTATGTCAAGGAACTAGAAACAGAAGAACAAATGAAGCCCAAGTGAGTAGGAGGGAAATAACAACACTAGAGCAGAAATAAATAAAATAGAAACTAAGAAGACAATAGAAAAGATCAGTGAAACTAAGCTGGTTTTTTGAAAAGATAAACAAAATTGATAAGCTTATAGCTAGACTCACCAAGAAAAAAAGAGAGACGACTCAAATAAACAAAATAAGATTCGAAAGAGAAGATGTTACAACTGATACCACAGAAATACTAAAGGATCATAAGAGATGACTATGGGGCACCTGGGTGGCTCAGTGGATTAAAGCCTCTGCCTTCGGCTCAGGTCATGATCTCAGGGTCCTGGGATGGAGGCCCACATCGGGCTCCCTGCTCGGCAAGGAGCCTGCTTTCCCTCTCTCTCTGCCTGCCTCTCAGCCTACTTGTGATCTCTCTCTCTCTCTCTGTCAAATAAATTAATAAAATCTTTAAAAAAAATTAAGAGAATGAAGACGATGAAGATTTACAGACAAACAAACTGGATAATCTAGAAGAAATGGATAAATTCCTAGAAACATACAACCTACCAAGACTGAATCATGATGAAATTAAAAGATTTGAACACACCAATGACTAATAAGGAAATTGAACCAGTAATCAAAAACCTCCCAACAAATAAAAGCCCAGCAGCAGATGGAGTCACTGGAAAATTCCACCAAACATTCAGAACATTCTCAAACTCTTTCAAAAAATAGAAGGCGGGGGGCGCCTGGGTGGCTCAGTGGGTTAAAGCCTCTGCTTTCGGCCCAGGTCATGATCTCAGGGTCCTGGGATCGAGGCCCGCATCNGGGGCGCGCGCCTGCATGGTTCAGTTGGTTGAGTGACTGACTCTTGGTTTCGGATTGGGTCATGATCTCAGGGTCATGAGATTGAGCCCAATGGGGGCTCTGCACTCACTGGAGTGGAACCTACTTAAGATTCTCTGTCCCTCTTCCTTTCTCCCTCCTCCTCTCATACTCTCTAAAAACAAACAAACAAACAAACAAAAACAAAGGAAGGAATTCTTCTAAACTTATTTTATGAGGCCAGCATTATCCTGATATCAAGACCAGATATGACACCACAAGAAAAGAAAGTTATAGGCCAATATCCCTGATGAACATAGATGCAAAAATCCTTAACAAAATATTAGCAAACTGAATTCAATAATATATTAAAAGGACCATACACCATGATCAAGTGGGATTATTTCAGGGATGAGGATAGTTCAGTATCTGCAAATCAGTCGTTGTGATACAGCACATTAACAAAATGAAGGATAAAAACCATATGATCATCTCAATAGATGCAGAAAACTCATTTGACAAAATTCAACATTTTTTTTAAGATTTTATCTATTTATTTAAGAGAGAGAGAGAGCACAAGCGGGGGCAGGGGGTAGAGACAGGGGGAGAAGCAAGCTCCCCGCTGATCAGGGAGCCCAACACAGCCTGATCCCAGGATCCCAAGATCATCACCTGAGCGAAAGGCAGACAGTCAACAGACTGAGCCACCCAGGTGCCCCTGACATCTACTTACGATAAAAATTCTCAACCAAGAGTGGGTATAGGGAGAACGTATCTCAACATAATAAGGGCCATATGTGATATGCCCGCAGCTTCACACTCAGTGGTGAAAAGTTGAAAGTCTTTCCTCTAAGGTCAGGAACAAGACAAGGATGCCTACTCTTGACACTTTTATTCAACATGGTATTGGAAGCCCTAGCTACAGCAAATAGACAAGAATAAAAAAAAGGCATCCAAATTGGAAAGGAATAAGTAAAACTGTCAGTATTTGCAGACGACATGATATTTTATAGAGAAAATCCTAAAGACTCCATCAAAAAACTGTTAGAACTAATAAGTGAACCCAGTACAGTTGCAGGATACAAAAGCAATATAAAAACATCTGTTGCATTTCTACACACTAAGAAACTATCAGAGAAATTAAGAAAAACCCATTTACAATCGTATCAAAAAGAACAAAATACCTAAGAGTAAATTTAACCAAAGAGACAAAAGACTTGTATATTGAAAACTATAGGGCACCTGGGTGGCTCAGTGGGTTAAGCCTCTGCCTTTGGCTCAGGTCATGATCCCAGGGTCCTGGGATCGAGCCCCGAATCGGGCTCTCTGCTCAGAGGGGAGCCTGCTTCCTCCTGTCTCTCTGCCTGCCTCTCTGCCTACTTGTGATCTCTCTCTGTCAAATAAATAAATAAAATCTTAAAAAAAAGAGAAAACTATAAGACATTAGTAAAAGAAATTGAAGAAGA
Organism: Ailurus styani; assembly: GCA_002007465.1. NCBI lineage: Eukaryota > Metazoa > Chordata > Mammalia > Carnivora > Ailuridae > Ailurus > Ailurus styani. The sequence goes on from LNAC01000065.1 coordinate 798,370, forward strand.
CACAAATAAATGGAAAGATCTTCTGTGCTCATGGACTGGAGAAATCAATATTGGTAAAAGCAGTCTGAAAATTTAATGCAATCCCTACCAAAATTCCAATTGCATTTTTCACAGAAATAGAACAAACAATCCTAAAATGTGTAAGGAGCCCCAAAAGACCCTAAGTAGCCAAAAAAATCTTGAGAAAGAAGAACAAAGCTGGAGGTATCACACACCCTGATTTCAAACTATATTACAAAGCTATAGTAATTGAAACAGTATGGTATTGGCATAAAACACCAGATTAAAAGAACAGAATAGAGAACCAAGAAGTAAACCCATGTATACATGATCAATTAACTTACAACAACGGAGTCAAAAATACACAGTGGGGAAAAGAAAGTCTCTTTAATAAATGGTGCTGGGAAAACTGGACAGCCACATGTAAAACCACTATCTTGACCACTATCTTACAATATACACAAAAAAATCATTCAAATTGGATTAGTGACTTGAATGCAAGACATGAAAGCATAAAACTCCTAGAAGGAAATAGAGTCAGTAAGCCCCTCGACATAGCTCTTGAAGGTGATCTTCTGAATCTGACATCAAAAGTAAAATAAATAAGTAGGACTACATCATACTAAGAAACTTATGCACAGCAACAGAACGCATCAAAAAATGAGAAGGCAACCTACAGAGTGGGAAGAAATATTGACAAATCCTATGTTTGCTAAAGGGCTAATATCCAAAATCTATAAAGAACTCATTTAGCTCAACAGCAAAAAACAATCCCATTTAAAGATAGACAGACGTTAACACCCCCCCAATTTTTTTTTTTTAAAGATTTTATTTATTCATTTGACACAGAGAGAGAGATTACAAGTAGGCAGAGAGGCAGGCAGAGAGAGAGGAGAGAGGAGGAAGCAGGCTCCCTGCTGAGCAGAGAGCCCGATGTGGGCCTCGATCCCAGGACCCTGAGATCATGACCTGAGCCGAAGGCAGCGGCTTTAACCCACTGAGCCACCCAGGCGCCCAACACCCCCCAAATTTTTTAAAAATAGCCAGAAGTTCTGGATAGATATTTTCCCAAAGAGGACAAACAGATGGCCAACAGACATGTGAGAAGATGTTCAGCATCACTAATAATCAGGGAAATGCAAATCAAAATCTCAATGAGGTGTCCCCTCATTCCTGTCAGAATGGCTATTATAAAAATGTAAGAGATTATTGGCAAGGATGTGGAGAAGAGGGAACCCTTGTGCACTGTTCATGGGAATGTAACCTGGTGCAGCCACAATAGAAAACAGGATGGAGGGTCCTCAAAAAATTAAAAATAGGACTACCGCATGATCCAGGAATTCCAATTCTGGGTATTTATCTGGAGGAAATGAAAACACTAATTCAAAAGGATATCTGTACCCATGTTCACTGTATTATCTGTAATAGTCAAGATATGGAAACAACCCAAGTGTCCACTGATGAATGAATGGATAAAGACATGGTGTTATATATATATAATGGGATAGTATTCAGCCATAAAAAATGAAATCTTGTCATTTATGATGACATGGATGGACAAAGAGGGCTTATGTTAAGTGAAATGAGCCAAAGAAAGACAAATACTCTATGATCTTTTTTATATGTGGAGCCTAAAAAAATAAGAATAAAAATAAAACAAGCTTATAGAGAGAACAGACTGGTGGCTGTCAGAAGTGGTGGATGGAGGTGGAAGAAATGGGCAAAGGGAGTAAAAAAGAGAAAAAAAAACCCAAGTAAATCCAGCCATAGTTATAAACAAAGACAGTGCCCATCTTCTATTTTACTACTTTTAACTTCAAATCTACTGTTGCATTCTCAGTGTTATGAGCATGTATCTTTCCATGTTGTCTAAATTGAACTTCAATATTTTGTAATTAAAACAAAGAATTATTTATATTTTTATACATATAGCATACCATACACTGATAATCAATATAAAATAGTACTTTAGGTCATTTCTGAGTTCCTAAAAAGGCTCATCATTAAATACATTGGATTGTGCTCTGCAGGAATCATGTTATGGGGTCTGGAAAGAAATTAAATGTTTTAATGGAATGTGGTAGATGTAATGTAGTCCCTTAAATCAGTTATTACAAAAATACCTTTTATTTTTTATTTTTATTTTTATTTTTTAAAGATTTTATTTATTCATTTGACACAGAGAGAGAGATTACAAGTAGGCAGAGAGGCAGGCAGAGAGAGAGGAGAGAGGAGGAAGCAGGCTCCCTGCTGAGCAGGGAGCCCGATGTGGGCCTCGATCCCAGGACCCTGAGATCATGACCTGAGCCGAAGGCAGCGGCTTTAACCCACTGAGCTACCCAGGCGCCCACAAAAATACCTTTTAAAAAAATGCTTTGAAACTAGTAGAAATTATTGGTGCTGAGAATACATTTGATTAGAAAAAAATCCCATCTGTTTTCAAGTGTAAACTTCTAAACAGATACACTTTTCACAGACTCTGAGTTATGATTAAATATATAATTGGGCTGACATAGTTTAGCAATTGAGGTAGAATCTGCATAAAAAAAGAAAGAAAGAAAAAGAAAGAAAAAGAAAGAAAGAAAGAAAGAAAGAAAGAAAGAAAGAAAGAAAGAAAGAAAGAAAGAAAGAAAGAAAGAAAGAAAGAGGAAGAAAAAGAGGAATCTTGCAAGGTCAGTGAAAACCTCCCCGTCTGGTATCTGACCACCCTCAATATCTGGACAAATCCCCGTCCCTCACCCTGGTCTGCCTTCAGCGAGAACCCTGTCACATCTGTCCAGCAAGGATCCTCCTCACTCCTGCTGTGTGCTCTTAGTAATTCTCTACGCACTGCCCCTGACCCAGCTTCTTGGCTATAAATTCCCCCTTGTCCTTGAATTCAGAGTTGAGCCTAATCTTTCTCTCCTACAACAAAACCCCATTGTAGTAGCACCCCTAAAACAAAGTCTTATGGTCTTTAAGAAGTGTCAAGATCTTTTTTTAACATTGTTTGTTCCCCCAATGAATTATTATAAGCCATGAAAATGAAGGAACTACAGTTGCATGCATAGCTGTGGATGAATCTTGTTGAGTCAAAATAGCAAGTCCTAGAAAACAAGATACAGTATAGCATTAATAAAGGTCCAAACACAAGTACATAAAACTAAATAAAATAATAATGTTTAGGCATATATATTATATATAAATATAATATATATGTAAAACTTCTTTCAAGTGTCTGTATATATCATTTCCAAGGAAATGCTAAACCTTAATAATCAGAATAGTGTTTCGTGTGAAGCAGAGGGAAAAAGCTCTAGGGAAGGACCACATAGGGAGATGTAGGTGCCTGGGGTTAGATGGTGGGATCCTGGGTGTTTATTATATTGTGAACAAACACAGAAATACATGTGGTGGCAAGAAGACTCCCTGGAGATGAAGGGCATGCAGGCAGAGAGCTGAAGGATGAATTGGAGTTACCTGCAGTCAGGCTGTGCCAAGGACAAAGGTCAGAGTGCACAAAGGCCTGTGTCGGAGAGAGAGCTTGATTCTCCGGAGCTGCTCAGAGGGTCTCCGTTGGGCCTGGCCCAGAGCAACAGAACACTGCAGAACAGTGAGACTGAAGGGCAGGAGTCAGAGTCAGCTAAGAAGTGGGAAACCATCCTGTAGGCCATGGGATACCCTGACGTGGGGGGGGAGGTGGGACAGACGACGACACTGACTTCATGAAGACAGCTCTGGCAGTACTGGGGAAGTACTTGGGCTGTCCCCAAGCAGCCTAACCACTGTCTGCCCGGCCAGCTTCATCTTACCACCTTTGGCTACGCTCCAGTTAGGCTATAGGCTCTGGGCTGGGGTAGGCAGCTAGCCGGGTGACCCTCCTGCCTCCCCCTCCCTCCCACCCACCCCTGTCTCCAGGAGCTAATTCGTGTAAACACCTTCACCGGGAAACATTCCCAGGCTGCCCTTCCCAGTCCGGGCAAGGAGCCCCAGAACCTCCAGAACATTTCCCTCACGGGTTTGAATTGTCTTCACCTGTCTGTGTGCTTGTGACATGGGGGCACTGCATTTAGGCTCTTCGGTGCCTGGCACGGAGAGGATTGGGGTCAGACCAAATGACTGTGGAAGGGGACGGGAGTCAACCCCGGGAGCCCAGAGGGGGACACCCAGACCAGGAACTTTCAATTTCCCCGAGGAAGCACAGATGCTTGGAAGCGCCCTCTGGGCCTCGGCTCTGGCCACGCCCTCTCGTTATCTCTGGGCTCCGGCTGGCGGGGAAGCCGCCCACCCCTAGCTCTAGAGTAACCCGCAGAGCAGAGAGGCTCACCTCCCGGCGCCTCGCGTGGGCGGGGAAGGCCCCGTGAAGCAGGTGCAGAATGAAATCGGAATTTAGATGAGTTGAAGCCTGCTCTTTAAGAATGAAGTGTGGACATGTGTCTAAGGCAGAGGCTATTAAACCATCCTCTTTCCCTGGCGGCGACTTCCCACGTGCGTTGGGAAGAAACACCAAAGCTGCCGAGTGACCGTGGGTGTCTCCTCCCTCTCGGGGGCACCCACCCCGGGGCTCCCCGCGCGCTTGAATGAATGGGGGAGGACCCGTGCACATGAATGAGTGCGGGAGTGAGGGAGTGCGCGGGCCAGCGGGCGGGGGAATGGCGACCGCGCCGACTCGGCACAGGGGCGCGGGCGCGGGCTCCACTTCCCTCTCCCGCCAGCTGGTGGCCTAGGGAAGGTGGCGGCGCCGGCAGCGGCCCGAGCTGGGACGGGCCGGGGCGCGGGATGGTGGGGGAAGGGGCGTTCCCGGCGGCCGCGCCTTCCGCGGCTATTGGATTAGTGGCCTTCAGGGATGAGCTCAGCCGGATCGGCTTTCAGCGGCAGCCTCCGGGCCGGCCGGGAAGGCGGGGAGCGGGCGGCGGCGGCGGAGGAGGGGGAGGCGGCGGCGGCTGCAGCATCCAGAGCTGGCCGCGGCGGCCGGCGCGCCCCGCGCACAAAGGCACCCAGCCCCTGGGGACGGCGATGAGCGCTCCGCAGCCTGGGCCCGGACCCCAGCTCCAACTACCACTGCGTGCGCCCAGGGCGCCGGGGAAGACGCAGGGCGCGCCGGGGGCCGGCGGCCGAGGCGCGGCCCGTGAGCCCTGAGCTCGGGACTGGCCGCCCTCTCGGTCCCGCGCGGGGCTTCTGCACGGCTAGAGCGCGGGCCTTGGCGCGCCCCCGGGATCCGTGCAGGCAGCGCTGCCCCACTCCCACCCGACCTCTCGCGCCCTCCCGCCGTGCCCGAGCGCCAACTTCCCCAAGAACGCTCCAACTCCAGGCCGCCCTGCCGGGCCGAGGGGGCGCTGCTGCTGGGCAGGGCGGTGAGGACGCGCCCCTGGCCCTGGGGCGCCAGCCGGCATCTTCGGGGTCGCTCGGGCGCCCCTGAGTGGGCGGCGGCGGCGGCAGACGGCTCTTCGCCGAGTGCAGGACCTGCCAGCGCCGGCGATTCCTCCCGGCAGGCGCTCGCCCTCTCTTTTATGGTGAGTATCGTCCAGCTTTTGGTGAGGGGCGCCCTTGGGCGCGCGGGAGCCGGGCGCCGAGATCCTGGCAGCGCGGACCTCGTGCGGGCCAGCACTCACCACAACGGGAGCTCCTGGCATGGGTCCTGTCCGGGTTCCCGGGAATTCCTCTCTGCAGGCTGTGGCAGTCCCAGCCGGCTGGTTTGCGTGCAGGCTTGGGGCGTTTGGGGCTGGCCCCTTGGTGCCGAAGGTTCGAAGCCTACTGCTTTTCTGTGTAAGGCAGACAGAATGAAAAACTGCCTCCCGAGTCGCCCTGCCTGGGTTTGGGTGCAAGATCCGTCATTCACTTGCTGGGTGACCCTGGGCAAGGCTCCAAACCTCAGTTTCCTCATCCGTAGGATGGGGATGATCATGGTACCCGTTTTATAGGGGTATTGGCAGGGTCTATGAGGCGAAGCTTATAACGTATGTAGACCTGTGCTTGGCACATAGGAAGTACTCGGTTCAACACTAGCTAGCATTATTATTAGCTGTGTGAGCCCAAGCGTGTCACAACTTTACGGAGCTGTAGCTGCTCCGTCGTCTGCTTAATGGGGACTGAATAAATTCTGGGGGTCTGCTCGGCGGGGCGGGGTGGGGGAGGGGAATCGGAGCGGTGGAAATCAAGGGCCTGGCACGCAGTAGGCGGTGATGAAGTGGTGGCTGGTGTTACCGTTTACTCTAGACGATGGGGTAGTTAGGCTGGTGGCCCGGCCCGAGCGCGGCGCGGGGCCAGTTCCTGGCCTTGCTTGGAGACAAACTTGGTGATGCTCAGGAAGGGAGGGGGTCGCGAGCTCCGCGAGTCACTGGCGGGGGTAGGAGGGCAGGCCTGGGAAGGAGGGAGGAGGGCAGAGCCTGGAGCGCGGCAAATGTGTCCGCCCCTGTAGCGCAGGACGCGCCGCGGGCTCCGAGCCAGGAGGGGACACCGAGCCCAGGACCTCTCCCTGGTGGGATAAACTGAGGAAGTGGCCGCTCCAGCCTCCCTCAGGGCCGGGCGTGGACGATTGCGGGCTAGAACCGAGAGGAGGGCGCTTCTGTACCGCTGCCACGAAGAGGTGGAGAGCTCTGGGCTCCGGAGTCAGGCTAGAGTTCGAATTCAGCCTCCACCACGAGCCCTCGGTGTGACCTTGGGCCAGTACTCTGATCTCTCCCAGCTCAGTTCCCTCGTCGGCCCCATCCTCCGCGGGGGGCGCTTGCGGGGTGAAGACAGGAGTTCTCTCCTCTCTAGGAATCGGAGCCCCCCATCCTTCCACCCACCCATCCTGCCCCTCCCCGCAATCTGATGAGCCTAAATCCGGAAGACGTGAAATGTTATGCCTGAGCCTCAGGGAAACGCTATTGAAAGGAGAATCCCGGCGGGTCACGGCACCATGGGAAGAGATCAGTGCATTAAATCTCTTCAGTCTCTCTGTCTCTATTTCCCCACCTTCTCACCTCTATCCTCCAACCAAATCCTGCAGCTTCTGTCACGCAGGCTGAGGGGGAATGCCTCCTCATCCCCAAAACCTTCATTTGTTTCTAAAGCTCTGCAGATTAATGGAGTTTGTGGAAAGACAGAGTGTCAATAGCATGATACAAGCTTGCTTTACACGAGGGCATATTCCCCTGAAACACATACCCTCTGATTGATTCGATTTTAGAAACTTCTTTAAATAGTAGTAATACGGAATTTAAGCTACCTTTGGCAAACAACGAAATTCGACTGGCTGGCCATCTCACTCAAATATCTCTCCAGTTTGTATTTCTGTTTTCTTTCAAAGATTGACACGTTCAATTATATAAAAAGAAACTCTGCAGGGAAAAGAAATCACCATAAAGAGTCAAGAGATGTCGGACAAACTGGGGGGAGAATTGTCACTCTTATCACAAAGGGCTCATCTCTTCAATATATAAAAGGTTTCTCAAGTCAAGCAAAAGAGCAAAACTGGACAAAGACCATTAAGAGTACACATACACAAAGTGAAATCGAAATGATACTTAAACATATGACAAGATGCCCTACCTCCCTCAATAGGAAGAATGCAAGTTAACACTACAATGAGATACATTTACTTCACCTATCAGATTAGCAGATAGAAGCAATAAGCATTTATCAGAAACATCTTTTAAAAATATGAGTGAAGGGCACCTGGGTGGCTCCGTCATTAAGCATCTGCCTTCGGCTCAGGTCATGATCCCAGAGTCCTGGGATCGAGCCCCTGTGTTAGGTTCCCTGCTTGGCAGGAAGTCTGCTTCTCCCTCTCCCACTTCCCCTCCTTGTGTTCCCTCTCTCACTGTGTCTCTCTCTGTGAAATATGAATGAATGAATGAATGAATGAATGAATGAATGAATGAATGAATTAGGGCACCTGAGTGGCTTAGTTGATTAAGTATCTGAGTCTTGGTATCAGGTCAGGTCTTGATTTCAGGGTTGTGAGTTCAAGCCCCATGTTGGGCTCCCAACAGTGGCCTACCTGAAAAAAACAATCAAAGCTCTCTCCATCTTAGAACCCCCACAAAGGTGCCCTGCAGTAAACTCTAGACACCTCTGGGTTTCCAGGTCTGGCTACTGTCCCCTTCTCCCTTTGTCATTGCTTTCTTCTCTCATTGCCTTTCATTCCCTGGCCTTTCTGGTTTTGCTACAACACTTGAAGGACTTCATTTGCTGTTCCCCTGCTTTTTGTCTTGGCTTTTCTTTCTTTCTTTCTTTTTTCTTTCTTTCTTTCTTTTTTCTTTCTTTCTTTCTTTTTCTTTCTTTCTTTCTCTTTCTTTCTCTCTCTCTCTCTCTCTCTCTCTCTCTCTCTTTCTTTCTCTTCCTTCCTTCCTTGAGAAAGAGTGTGAGTGGTTGTAGTGGGGGAAGGGATAGAGGAGAGAGAGAAAGAGAATCTCAAGCAGACTAAGCGCTGAGTGGAGCTTGATCTCAGAACCCTGAGATCATGACCTGAGCAGAAATCAAGCGTTGGTTGCTTAGCCGACTGAGCCACCCAGCCACCCCTCTTCCCTTTTCTTAAGACTTGTTCCTTCACTCATCTCCCAGGAAATGGGCAAGACCTGGGCCGATACAGAGTTCCTCAGCCCTCTGTGAAGACACCCAGTTAACTCACCGTATGGGGGCTGCTTAATTCTCCCTGAGTTGCCTGGCCTGTTTTATTTTTTTATTTTTTTTATTTTTTTAAAGATTTTTATTTTTTTATTTCACAGAGGGAGAGAGATCACAAGGAGGCAGAGAGGCAGGCAGAGAGAGGGGGGAGGGGAAGCAGGCTCCCTGCTGAGCAGAGAGCCCGATGCGGGCCTCGGGATCCCAGGACCCTGAGATCATGACTGAGCCAAAAGCAGAGGCTTTAACCCACTGAGCCACCCAGGCGCCCACCTGGCCTGTTTTCATATAGCCAGGCTATTGAAAGATCTCTTCTCTGTTAGTATAAGAACAAAGGGTCTCAGACAACTCCCTTGCTGGAACAGGCCATTCAATGTGGAAAATCTTGGGGGTGATAGGACCTGGAGTGAAGTGATCAGAAGTTTCTGCTTCATAGTCATTTAAAAAAATAAGTACATAGGGACGCCCGGGTGGCTCAGTCAGTTGAGCCTCTGACTCTTGGTTTTGGCTCCTGTCGTGATCTCCTGGGTGTGGGATAGAGCCCCGTGCTGGGCTCTGTGCTCAGCACGGAGTCTTCTTGAGATTCTCTCTCTCTGCCCCACCCCCTGAGGGAGAGACTCTGAATCTCTCTCTCAAATAAGTAAGTAGAATCTAAAAAAATAAATAACTAAATACATAAACGTCTGCACTTATGTGAATATAACTGTACATATTTGGTAAAGAAGATCTACAGCAAAAAATACATAAAATATCAACACATTTCTAAATAAAACATGGTGCCTAAATAAGTCACCTAGTTTATCTGCCGCTGCTCTGCTGAAGAAATCTGGAGGCTGTGGGAAAAACACTTGTCTGTACTGAACCCCTTGGGAAAGAGGATGGTGAACGCAAATCAGATATCATGGGCCCTGTGAACCTTTCTGGGGCAGTGTTGTCTACATGTGACTTTTGCTTCGTATGTCAAGTTGAGAACTCAATTCCCATTTCAAGTGTGTACTTTAATTATGAGGAAAAAATTGCTCATCGTTAAAAATGCAAGCTATACAGGAGATGTGGAGTAGATAATCCCTTCTTCAACCCAGCGGGTGGTTTCTCACCTAGCCAGAGGTCGCAGGTGCTAGCTGGGTGCTGGCTGTGCCAACAAGAAATGCGGCACGCAGTGCAGAAGACAACAAGGACGGGGACGCAGGGAGATGGAGGGCTGGCACTGAGGCTGCTGGGCTTGCTTGTGGGGAGAGATCAGCCAGGCAAGGGGAAGTGGGAAGGCTCCCAGGACAACAAGGTGTGGACCAGATGTAGTGCTTGGGGGAGTCCGGCATGGCTGCTCTGAGCTGGGCCGTGCTGGGAGGCAGCGTGGGAGAACTAAGCAGGAGCAGGTTTTGGGGACTCTCGTGCCAAGCTGTGGGGTGCAGCTTCCCCCTGAGAAGCCACCCGGAGAGGTGAATGGGAAGATGGGTGGTGGCTTGGTCAGAGTTACCCCTTGGCAGCTTGGAAGGGGGGTTAGGGGACACAGACTGAGTCAAGGAGCCGGGTTAGGAGACCATTGCCATAATCCAGGCAACAGCTGAGCTAAGGGAGAGCTAAAGGCGCTCAGTGATAGAGACAGAGAGATGGCAGGATCCACGGCAGAAACGGGGTGTGCAGAGAGGAGCTTGGTATGCTGGAGAGGGATGAAGCTGAAGTTCAGCTCTGGGCATGTAGATTCCGAGGTGCCAATGGGGTCCCCAGAGTTCTGACATCTGGAGAGGGCGAGCATACCCCCCTCCAACTCCCCAGGGGGAGGCTTGTGGTTGAAAAAGGCCAGCTGGCTTTACAAGGTTGTTTGAAGGAGCACCTAATCTGATGGTGGTTAGAAGCTTCCAGAAAGAGGGTTCTGGGGCTGAGGAGAGAAGGCAGGGCTGGAGACCCAGTTTGGAAGAGTCTGCAGAGGCCAGAAGTGAGAGGAGGAGAACCTGAAGATATGACCTAGGGGGCGCCCCATTTCCAGAGCAGCCAAGGTGCATCCTGGCTCATCCTGGAGCCAGGAGGTGACAGGAAGCTGCCATGAGTTCTCGGCCTCCATGTGCGCACAGAGGGACAGGTCCAGAGCAGCTCCCAAGTCACCCACAGGGCTTAGTGCTGGGAAATGCCACTGATGGTGAACCCAGAGGCCTGCCTGCTCCAGGAGGGAGCTGAGGTGGTTCTGGTTAGCCGGGCCACAAAGATGGCTCCCCTCTCAGCCACAGACCAGGACATAGGTTAATCACACAGCTTCCTGGGGCCAGGGGCTCCCTCCCACCTGGCCCTCCTTCACCTCTCTCTCTCTCTCCCCCAGATCTCCCTGTTTCCCTGCTTTCTCACCAGCCCCTTTCCTCTCTTGTCCACTCCCTGGTCTCTCAAAAATACTCCTGGAGACACCTCAGGCTTCACAGAGGGACCCTCAGAAATCCCAGCAGGGGCCTCTCCTGATCTCCTGGATCAAGCCTGAGGCCTGAATAAATTTGCTTTTCTTTCAGGCATCCTGAGTTTTCCCACAACCAGTTATACCAAATAAATGAGAGATAAACGAGGGGCTGGACATGAAGATTATTGTGTTTCCCTCATAGAACGTTCCCCAGGAGGGTCCCAATGTGTAGCGCCCTCCCCCACCTCTGCGTTCCAGCTTTGAGCCTGAGCCACTCCGGGCCTCACAGAGGCCAGCTGCCTCCCCAGAACAAGCCACATGTGCCCGGGACCACCCTCTGGGCACAGGGGCAGCTGCAGGGTGACCAGGCCTCTGGCCTTGCTGCCTCGGAGGTGTGTCTCTTTCAAATGACCTTGTAGATAGAGCATGCTGGGCTGGTCGCCGCCCAGCAAGCTCCTTCATCCCATCCTCAGCCCTCCTTGCTGGCTGACAGCCTGAGCTTCTGCCTTGGGGGCTCCTGGCTCAGTCACGCGTGGGAGGATTCCCATGGAAACCCCACAAGAAGGAGCGGCTCGGGGAAGCCTCATTGATTTGCGCTCTAGGAAGGCAGGCGTGAGACGGTTCCACCTGGAACTGGACAGATGGCTGTCTTTGTGAGCTCCAGGGAAGAAAGGACTCGCCCAGCCCATTGTAGCATGAGCTCCATGCATGTGTAGAGAGGGGGAAAGATAATGGGTATCTGGGGGCAGAACTTTCTAGGCTCTTCAGTTCATTCGTCATTGGTGGTTTTGTGCTGAATGAGGTCTTTTAATAAAACAGCCCCCTCACAACTTAATATTTGTGCTAAGAAAATCTTAAGAGACCTTTTTTTTTTTTTAAAGATTTTATTTATTTATTTGAGAGAGAAAGAGAGTGAGAGAGAGCATGAGAGGGGAGAAGGTCAGAGGGAGAAGCAGACTCCCCATGGAGCTGGGAGCCTGATGTGGGACTCGATCCCGGGACTCTGGGACCATGACATGAGCCAAAGGCAGTCACTTAACCAACTGAGCCACCCAGGCGTCCCATTGTGCTAAGAAAATCTTAAAAACATCCCAGTCGAACCAGATTCTGGTAGGTATCATCGGCGCCAGTGTACGGAGGCAAAAAACGAAGAAATGACGATGGTAAATGGATTGGCCGGGCTCATGGCGCTCTGTACCTCCAGCTCGTGCCTCCGTGGAGGCTTCTTTGGCTCATTTGCTCAGGCTTGTGCTCTGTGTAGACGTTGGGCTAGCACTTGCTCTGCGCCAGCCCCATTTGGGAGTCCTGGGACTGCGATGAGGAGAGTTTTCCTGGGGCGTGGGGGAGGCAGCCGCACAGCCTCCTGTGATAAGGCTGGTGGAGACAAGTGTGACAGCTTTTCGGGCAGGGCAGGGGCTCCCCAGAGATGCTGATCCCCGAGCTGAATTACCCAGATGTGTGCACGTGGGGGTGTGCAGGGAGAGAGGAGGGACAAAGGCCGCAGCGTGGTAGGACAGGGATGTGTGGGCTTACGTGCACCTGTTGGGAAATTCTGGCAGGTTGGTGGGAATGCAGTGAAGGGGTTTGTGGAGGAGGGTGGGCGGGGGAGCCCTGGGGGAGGTGAGGGTAGGGGTCTGCCCTTTATCCTGCTGTGAAGGATTGTAAGCAGGGGTCTGATTAGATTAGCCTTGCATTTTACAACTGCTGTGGTATGTATTTGAAAGCAATAGGAGTCTATTAAAGGAATTCAAATGGGATCAGACTGCGCTGTTTTTTACAGTCCTTGCCATCATTCAGACCTTGGCTGGGTGTGACCCCTTTGGTGTGAGCTCTCCCTAGAGGGAAGCGATCTGGTTTTAGACCTTCCTGTAGCCTCAGATCCCCAGGGAGGCAGTGTTACTGTTGGTTAAAAGAAGGAACGAAATCCATACCCACCCTGAGTCTGAAGCCAGAGGCCGGCCTGAGGGGAGGGCAGCTCACCCAGTCATTACCAATTCCTGCAGCGTCCGTCTCTCGGCCAGCCCCACGCCTGGTGAGCGCAGCCAGCCGGGCCTCTGAGAATGGGGTTTCTGGTCCCGCCGCGTCTGGACCCTGAGCGTCACGTTTCGCAGACCGCTGAGGCTCCTTCGGCAGGCCAGCCTCAACGCTTCAGATTTCCTCATTTCTCTGCCGGGTTGCAACACCCCAGCAGGGTCCCCGGAAGGGCAATTGGCAATTTGGGTTTTTGTTTTCTTGCTCAGCCGTCACTGAAGCCCTGGGGCGGACCCTGCCGGTTAATGTCATTAAGCATCCCATCCAAGCAGAGACTAGGAAATGAAGTGTGGTTTGGGGGGAATGGGACAGAGGCCCCATTAGGCGGTGTGTGGTGTGCCCTCTGCTTACTGGGTTAAGAGAGGATGTGATTCCTAGCAGGGATTTGGACTTTGTTGTAGCTCCTCTATGCCTGGCCCAGTGCCAGGGTCTGTGGTGGAGACAAGAAGAGAAATGCGACAGGGATCCATTCCTTCTGGCTGAAGGCTGAAGAGAAAAGGCAGGGTCTGAGTCTGATGGTGCTCCTGTTCTATCCCCGGCTCCCAGCAGCCCAGGGTCCAGCACATGGCAGCTGCCCTCTAAGGGTTTGTTGAGTGAATAAGTGAGCACTGAGGCAGGAAGCATGCTTGGCAGCATCTAGCAAAGGGGCAGACTGGAGATAGCCAAGTCAGCTGCTCAGAGGAGACGACAGTGTCAGTGACACAACTAGGCCCCGTGTCCCCGTCTCCTGACTACATCCTCTAAAAAGAACAGAAAGTGAGACCTCCCTGTAGCTCAGGGCTACCTCCCCACACTCATACAGATGTTCTGCCATCTTCAAAGCATGGTGCCTGTTTGTGCAGCCGGGAGCAGAGCAGCCCAGGTGAAAGCTTCCTGTGCTCAGAGGAACGTCTCTCGAGGCAGAAAGAAATGCAGATCAGCAGGACCAGAGAGCCCAGGCCGGCTCTGGGCAGACAGAGTTATGGGGCAGGTTCCTTGAGGGCCGGTGGATCAGGGCAGGCTTCCTGGAGAAGGTGGAGCTGTCGGTCAAGGATTGGGGAGATGAAGGAAGGGCTAGGGACTCTACCCACCTGGACAAAGACTTGAAGCCTGACCAGTAGGCCGGGTTTAGGATCTGGGACTGTGTTACTAACTTCCTTCTCCCGACTCTGGCCTGCAGTCATTCTGATCCTGACCATTGCCTCTAACAGTTTCCATGGGACTCAAACCAAATTATTTAGCCCCTCTTTTATTTGCTATTTGTGACCAGTTAAAGGGAACTTTTAGGAGGTCCTTAAGGAGCTGGAACTTCCTTGGGGTGAGGCCTGCAGGGGCAGGGAGTCCCACTTAGGTCCAGGGAAGGTGAGGGCAGAATGGACCGTGCACTGCAGACCAGGAGCCGGGCTAGAAGCTGAGACTTAGTCCCCTATTATTGAGCTTGTGCACTGACCCCCATTCTTTGCTGCTCTGAACTACTCTGCCCTTTGCTCTGTAGCAGAAGACTAGCACACACCCATGGTCCTTTCTTTAGGATGCATCCAAGGGGCTGAAATGGCCATGTCAGAGAACATACACAGTTTAAAGGAGCACTTCACATTTCCCACGTAGCTCCTGGAGGCCCGTTGGCATTCCAGATTTTACAGACAACCTTGCAAAGGCAGGCAAGGTTAGCCCAGAGTTAGTGGCAATTTTCAGGCGAGTCTCAGAGAGGTCATGTCCTGGCCTGGGACCCAGTGGGCAGCCGGGCATTCAAACCCTGACCTTCATTCCATTACTTGGTGGCGAGTTTTCCATTAGTGGATTTGAGCACTCCGGGTGGACCCTGCCATGGGATGAGCCGCGAAGGGGCGGTCTGTTAGAGGTCTGCCTTGCCTTACCCCCAGTGTGGGCAGCCTTACAGACCCCCACCTGCCACTAATGGGGCAGAGATCCTGAGGCCCTCAGTGACCCAGCATGGGTGTTCTTGGGGGATGTGGCGTGGCTGTTGCTTTCAAACACATTAAAGGTGTCTCTTCAACAGCAACAACTCCAGAGCTGGCCTGGTTGCGTACAAGGATGAAGCTGTTGCCCTTAGACACGTCCCGTGCAGGTCACACTGCACTGAACACTGTGGCCATCGTGCACAGGCCTCGTCCTCAGCAGTGTGGAAGAAGCTGGGAGAGCACGGCCTTGGCCTGCCGTGGCCCTGGGGTCCGTCTCAGTCCTGCCCCTTGCCGGGAACCTCTCTGCACCTGTTTCCTCTTTTGGATAAAGGGGCAGATGCCTTCCAGTTCCTGTGAAGTAGCTCTCATGCCGCCTGGCACAGAGTGAGTGCAGATACCTACGGTTAGTGATGGAGAAAGACAGAGGAGCACACGTCCTGCGGACTTGGGGTTCAAGATGGGAGCAGCTCCACTGTCTATTAGCCAGGTCACTTTGCTCAGGCTGCTACCTCTTGGCACCACAGTTTCCTGGTCTGTTAGAATGGGACCATAAGGTGCCTTTAAGCGAATTACAAAAGCTGCCGATTCCAACCCCCTCGAAGTCAGATGTGCTAGGACAGACTGTAAGACTTACAGAGATGATCCTGGATGAGTGTTGGTTCTGTTAATTGAATCCCCATACACACCCTGCACCTCTCACAGGTTAGCTTGCTTATTTTTCATAATTGGTTGAGGCTCAAAGGCTGGGTGAAGGTTGCTATGAAGCTCCAAGGTGAACAGAGGAAAAAGCAAGTGGTCTTGTTAACTGAACTACAGTGTCCAGCTTTCTTGTAGATACAACTGGTCCTCATTTCCATTTGGGCCCTTTGGGTTAAATACTCCACCTGCACTGCACTCCCCCACCACCGCCCTTTTGCTCCTCCCTCACCCTCCACATTACTGGCAGCATACCACACAGAATGTTCTGCACCTTGTTTGTTCGACTTCATCTCTCTGTTGACTCCTCCATGTCAGTACATTCTTTTCTCCAGCTGCATAGTATTCCATCATATGATTTACCAAAATTTATTTAGCCTTAGTTTGGGTTTTTCCCAATATTTTGTTATTACAAACAAAATATTTGTTTTGCTGCCTAAGTATATATGTAATATATGTATATAATATTTAATATACACATGTTGTTTATATATAATACATAATATATGTGTATGATGTATTATACATATGTATGTCACTCTGCACATTTAATACTGAATAAATACTGGAAGTGGAATTGCTAGATCAAAGGGAATGTGCATTTGCAGTTCTGAGAGATGGTGCTAATTCATTCTCCACCGAGGTTACACCATTTTACCTTCAGGTTAGCAACGTATGAGCCTGTCTTCTTCTCCAAGAAGGTGTTATCTAATTTTTTGAGCTTTGCTAATCTGATAGACAAAACTGGCATTTCATTGTAGTTCTAACTTGTTTCTCTTTTAGTATGCATTTGGTAGAACATCTTCTCAAAAGAGCTGTTTTACTTTTTGTGTGTACAATTTGTTGTATCTTTCACATTCTGTATGTGGGTTGGTCTTCTCTGACCAATTTATAGTAGTTTGTCATATATTTGTAATTTGTGTCCTAAGTATTTCTCCGTATTGAAACAACAAGCTAATCTCTTTTATGGGCTTTTTGCTATACCATTTGGTTACTTCCCATTTTCATTTCTTATTTCTTATGTTTGGATCTTCTCTCTCCATTAAATGATTAGATTAAGTGGTTGATGTGTTTTATTGTTTCTTTATTTTAGTCATCAAAGTCCTACATTTAAATATATTTAGTGGGCGCCTGGGTGGCTCAGTGGGTTAAAGCCTCTGCTTTCGGCTCAGGTCATGATCTCAGCGTCCTGGGATCGAGGCCCACATCAGGCTCTCTGCTCCGCAGGGAGCCTGCTTCCTCCTCTCCCTGTCTCTCTGCCTGCCTCTCTGCCTACTTGTAATCTCTCTCTCTGTGTCAAATAAATAAATAAAATCTTTAAAAAAATATATATATTTAGTAACATGTGAAATAGTAATTAATTAATTAAATTATTTAAATAACCTGAATAAAGGCCCATGATGCCATTTTAAAAATTTTTCTAAATTTAAATTCAATTACCCAACATATAAATAAAAAGAAAATTTTGTAGAAAATATTTTGTAGATTAAAAAAAGATAAAATGAAATAATTCAAATGCTAATAGTGTTTTACATCTGGTTAATGAGACAAACGGTGATTTTTAAATTTCGTACATTTTTTGAATTTTCTAGAATTTAAAAATTGATTTAATGTTTTCGAATTAATAGACTTTAATTTTTAGAATAGTTTTAGATTTATAGAACTATATAGGAAGTAGGTGATGTTCCCACATACTCACACCTAGTTTTCCCTATTATTAACATCTTCCATTAGTATGGTACATTTATCATAGCTAATGAACCAGTATTGATACCTGGTTACCCAAAGGCCAGGCTTCATTCAGATTTCTTTAGTTTTCACCTAGTATTGTTTCTGTGTTCCAGGACACCATATTAAATTTAGTTGTCATTGGGCTTCTCTTGGCTGTGACAGTTTCTCAGATATTCCCTGTCTTCAGCGGCCTTAACAGTGTTGAGGAGTATTGGTCAGGCCTTTCGTTGGTTGGCCCATTGGAATTTGTCCTGTGTTTTTGTTATGATTAGACTGGGGTTATGGGCTGTGGAGAAGAAGACCATAGAGATGAAGTACTATTTCATTACATCATATTATGTCATTTCATGATGTACTATCAACATGATAATAAGTAATAACATTATAATAGATAATAAGGTAGATTAAATGATTGCATTAGAGAGTTTTTATGTTTTACTGGTTTTGTTTTGTTTTGTGGTATTTTCTCCCCCAAAGAACTAGTTCTCAGACTTCTTTTATTTTTCTATTTTATTATGCTTAATTCATGTATTTTCATTTTTTAATATCTATTAGTATAAGTACACCAGCCATGATCTACTTTAGTAGGATCACACAGGCTCTAAGATATAGAATGTGTTTTGTTATTCTCACTCTTACTATATTCTGCAAATTCTATATAGAATTTTTTTTTTGAGTTGTTTATAAGAGAATTTAAAAAAATATCCAAGGGATGCCTGGGTGGCTCAGTCATTTAAGCGTCTGTCTTCGGCTCAGGTCATGATCCCAGAGTCCTGGGATCGAGTCCCACATCAGGCTCCCTGCTCAGCCGAGAACCTGCTTCTTCCCCTACCCTTCCTCCACTTGTGCTCTCTCTCTCTCTGACAAATAAATAAAATCTTTTAAAAAATAAATAAAAAATATCCAAATGGTAGGGCTCTGTATCATAATTTTGTGATTAGTTTTTAGTTTTTCTTTTGTGTTATTAGATTCTGTATTATCTCTGCTTTTTTTGTTTGGCTTATTTGTGGCCTAATAAATGGGAAATGACCTGTCTTATTAGTTATGCAATTTTGATTTTTTTATGTCTTTACTTAAGTTGGTTCATTGACCTGTCATAAGTTAGAAAAGGCACATTAAAGTTATCTGCCTTTTCAGTGTATCTGTCCTTGTATTTTCTGTAGCTTTTGTGGTGAATTTTGGTGCTATTACTTGGTGTGTTAGATCCTTAATACTGATCTTTAATACTGTTTAATACTTGGTGTGTTAGAACTTTAATACTGGATATATCTCTTATACGTAGCATACAATTGGGAGTTTGTTTTGTTTTGTTTTTAGATTCTATTTATTTATTTGACAGAGAGAGAAATAGCAAGAGAGGGAACACAAGCAGGGGGAGGGGAAGAGGGAGAAGTAAGCTTCCTGCCAAGCAGGAAGCCCAATGCAGGGCTCGATCCCAGAACCCTGGGATCATGACCTGAGCTGAAGGCAGATGCTTAATTACTGAGCCACCCAGGTGCCCCAGTTGGGAGTTTTGTCTTGATTTCCAATCTTAGAATCTTTTTTTACTTACTTATTTATTTTTGTAGCTTACCATGGCCATTCATTGAAATAGCTAGTATTTCCAGCTTAGTTTTACTATCATATTATATGTCTTTGTGTTGTTTCTATTGTTTCTCACAGCAAAATCTTTCACTGTGTGGTCTGTTTTGTTTTATGTTGTGCTCTTTCTGACAATTTGGAGATTTGTATTTTATTTTCAGTTCTTCCAGAGGTTTAAAACTACCTAAGATGCATTTTATCTTTTTTTTAGACTGTGCTAGTTGTCTCCCTTCTGAAATAAGTGATCACAGAAGTAGTTTACAAATTGCATCACAATTTTTATCTGCTTTCTGATAGCTTTTCTTCTGGTAAATTTTCTTGGTTTGCCTTTTTGTTTTGTTTTGTTTTGTTTTCCCCTTTTCCTCCTTTATTTCTTCTGTAAGCATCTTTGACTCTACCCTGTGCTTGTTCCTCTTTGGAAGAGGAGAAGCTTCTCTAGGTCGAAATTTTGCCATGGATTTATGTAGAGGAAAGGCCAGGAAGTATTTTAGGAGAAAAGGATGGTTCGTGATAACTTCGTTCAAGGACTGCGGCCGTGATTTCTTTTGGCCTTGCTTCTACCCAGGCTCTGGAGATCTGCAGCCCTGGGCTTCCCCCAGTGCAGGCCTCTCCTCCCGTTCTGCCTCAGGGACTCACCGCTTCCTGCCATGATGGCTGATGATGGCCGTCTGTGCTTTCCTTTGCTAGCCCCGCCCTCTCGCCTCAGGGTGTCCCAGGCCGCTCCTGTGCTTCTGTTTGGGAACCCTTGGTTTTTTCCACCAGGGAGTGCCAGCTTCATCCTAGACCTGCGGCCACAGGTGCTCTCTCCGTTTTTGGCAGCCCTTTACTGTTCTTGGCAGTCTTTCCCTAGAAGTTGTGGTTCGGGTTACAAATGTGTTCTAGTTTCACGGAAGATAACATTTACATTTCTCGTGCTCTTTCTCCTTTATTTTAGGTGGTTTGGGATATGAAAAGGAGTAACTGTGTTCTGCTATCTTAGAACTGTCTAGTGTTGCACATTTTTATGTGCTCTGGTTTCCACCAGATTAAACATTAGCCAGAGCTCTCGGGATAGGGTTGGCATGCGCGGAAGCTGGGGTCTGCAAATAGAAAGGAAAGAAAATGGGAGTTGAGAATAAATAGGAGAGTTAACAAGGAATCCGTGGTATACCCGGGTGCTGTGCAGCAGCAGCGCCCTTTCCTTCTCCACCTGGACTGTGGCTGGGAGTGTGCCGCTGTTCGGGTGGGAGGTGGTGGCCGGATGGGCCAGGGCACGAAACAGGCCCACCTCTGGGTCTGCCTCGGAGGAAGTTGTTCGGAACCCAGCAGCTCTTCGACCAGAGGGAAGGGCACACGACTCTGCCTGGACTGGCTGGAGGGCTCACCTCTCCACCTTTCCCCACATCCAGGGCTTTCCAAGCAGCTCAAGCACCCTGGATTCTGGCCAGCCTCTTAGAAATGGTGGCCAGGTCCTCCTCCCTGAAAACCAGGATCCTGCCTCAGAGGAGGTTGTGGGGGGTCAGTGTTGTTAACCAGTGTTTGTGTGCCCGAAGAAAGAGCACGCCCATCCAAAGGGAAGGGGTACTTGTGGGATGCCCAGGGGATAGAGCCAGAGAGGAAAACCATGCCAACAGAGTCTGAGGCTTGGCCCTTTATATTATTGTCTTGCAGATTACCACACTACCCAGAGGGCTATTTATCCCCATTTTACAGATGAGGAAACCAGAGTCTAAGAGAGGCATAGAGACCTTTCTTTGGACAAACAGCTTAGTGATGGAGACAGGGATTTGGATACAGTTCTATCTGGCTCCGGAGCCCAGACACTAGCCCCCTTATTCCCCTGCCTCCCACTCACCTTCCCATGGAGACCCCACCCAATCCTCAGATGGTTGTCTTGTGTCCATGCTCATGTGCCTGGGTGAATTTGCTGGATCCTCACTCTGTGTCTTCCTTCTTGAGCCTGGCTACACTTTAGATACTATTTAAGCTCCCCAGGGAAGCCGGGGCAGGAACCAAAGGCCCACACCTTAAACTTCTACATCCCTGTGTCCTGGGCCCTCTCTCCCCTCGGCCTTGGCACAGGCTTTCTCCCCTGGAACCAAATACACCTGGATTCTTCTCCAGGCTCTGTGGTCTTGGGTAAATCACTTTACATCTCTAGGCTCAGTCCTTATTTCTAAAATAAAATGGTCTATGATTGCTGGCAGAATAGAACACAGACTCTGAAGCCAGATGATCTCAGTGTGAATCTGAGCTCAGCACATTATTAGCTGTGGGACTTTAGCTAATTCCTTATCCTTTCTCTTCTCTAGTTTTCGCAACTATAAAATGGGAATAATAATGCACATATCTTACAGGGAGGACTTAAGGATTAAATGATAATGTGAACTGTTTGAAACCGCGTCTGGCATATGAAAAGTACTAGATTGATGCCAGATATTGTTAGAGTACTTCATTGTTATTATTAATGCATGCAAAGGACCCAGCCTCTGGGCATCAGTGGCTGTTGACGCTGTTGTCATAACCGGTGCCCTTTGCTTTCTTCCAGGAGCTTGGGCCCCTGCCCCAGCCCGGGAGAGGCTGCGGAGGTATACGGTGCAGAAATCCGGTTCCCAGCCCGGCGGCCCATTCCTGGCTGTGGGGAGTGGAAGCCCCCACGAGGTAGCGGTGGCCCGCAGCGGCCCCCTCCCGGCAGTGAACCATGGGCCAGAAGCTCTCGGGGAGTCTCAAGTCGGTGGAGGTGCGGGAGCCGGCCCTGCGGCCGGCCAAGCGGGAGCTGCAGGGGGCCGAGCCGGGGCGGCCGGCGCGGCTGGACCAGCTGTTGGACATGCCCGCGGCGGGGCCCGCAGTGCAGCTGCGGCACGCGTGGAACCCCGAGGACCGCTCGCTCAATGTCTTCGTCAAGGATGACGACCGGCTCACCTTCCACCGGCACCCGGTGGCCCAGAGCACGGACGGCATCCGCGGCAAGGTGGGCCACGCCCGCGGCCTGCACGCCTGGCAGATCCACTGGCCGGCGCGGCAGCGGGGCACCCATGCCGTAGTTGGCGTGGCCACGGCTCGGGCTCCGCTGCACTCGGTGGGCTACACGGCACTGGTGGGCAGCGACGCCGAGTCGTGGGGCTGGGACCTGGGCCGCAGCCGCCTCTACCACGACGGGAAGAACAGGCCCGGAGTGGCCTACCCCGCCTTCCTGGGGCCCGAGGAGGCCTTTGCGCTGCCGGACTCGCTGCTCGTGGTGCTGGACATGGACGAGGGCACGCTCAGCTTCGTCGTGGATGGCCAGTATCTGGGCGTGGCTTTCCGCGGCCTCAAGGGCAAGAAGCTGTACCCGGTGGTGAGTGCCGTGTGGGGCCACTGCGAAGTCACCATGCGTTACATCAACGGCCTTGACCGTAAGTGCTGAGTTGGGGGGGGCGGGGGGGTTCCGGTGGCTGCCTGTCTCTGGAGGCGTTGGGGAGGGCGGCAGGGAGCAGGGAAGGCCCCGCCCTCCATTGTCACTTGGGATGACCCTACTGCCTGGGGGATGTGGACTCTTGGACTCTCATTTACTGGCTTGGTGGTCTTGCGCTGTGCCTCAGTTTTCTCACCTGCAAAAGTGGCACAAGGATGGTAATCTTGGTCAGGGTTGTTGTGAGGATCAACCAAGATAATAATATAGGTGAAGTGCGTAGACCCATGACTGACACCTAATGAAGGCTTCCTGCATTAATGCTAATGGTGAATCTTGCTGTCTGCGTACGGGTCATGGAAAATGATGTCTCCTGTGTGCCAGGGCTCAAGCTCGCAGCAGAGGAGAGTGACAGTAGGAGGCATAGTGCCTGCACTTGAATGCCCTGTACTCTGAGCTACTGATAAATAGTAAGTGATGATAATAACAACTATCATTTATTGACTGCCTACTGAAGGCAGGGATTGCACACCCAATTTGCAGCTCTCCTTGGGGAGCTGTCTGTTTAAAGGGGTCACCTGCCCCTCATCTCTAGCGGATTATCGCTTCCTGGGAATGAGAACCAGAAGTCGTAGAATCTTTTGATTTTTCCAAGAGGACCCAGAAATCTAGATTTGCGTGAAAGAGCCCCATTTTTGAAGCTGGCCGCTGCTGAGAACACCATGTGGGCAAACAAAACCCCCTTGCAGGCTGTAGACAAGCCCCCAGGCTACTGGGGGGACCCTGGCAGCTTGGAGGCCTCCTCTCATTTAATATGCACCATGATGCTGTGAGGCAGCCTCGAAATCATGGCAACGAAATCGGTTATGGTTTCAGGAGGGAGTCGCTCGGGGAGGCAGGGTGGCCCCTGCATGGAGGCGTGCATGGCCGCCCGCTGAGG
Source organism: Ailurus styani (assembly GCA_002007465.1). Classification (NCBI taxonomy): domain Eukaryota; kingdom Metazoa; phylum Chordata; class Mammalia; order Carnivora; family Ailuridae; genus Ailurus; species Ailurus styani. Next base: position 821,589 of record LNAC01000065.1, read on the forward strand.
GGAGCCTCACGGGCTCACCCGCTCCTCGCTCCTCATCTACCCAGGACACTTCCTGCCACAGCCCGATGAAGCTCACAGGCAGGTGCTTACTGCCGGCATTCCTGTCTGCTCACGTCAGACGAGAGCTATAATTGCCCCCATTTCAGAGAGGAGAGAACAGAGGAGCAGAGCCACAGAGAACCAGCCCCCGCCTAGGTCTGTCAGCCTCCGAGGCCCATTTGTTTCCCAAGGCTCCCTCCCTTCAGTGGAGGGACTGAGAGTAACACCCCAGAAAACAAGTCAAGAGCAAGATTTTACTCAAGTAAAATTTATGTTTACCTTGAGTGTAGGGTAGGTTGGCTGTTTTCAAGGGTGGTGGGCCAGCAGAAAGTGGCTGGTAAGCTCAGCTCTCCGGTGTAACAGGCGACATTCTTGCTCAGATTTCATTTTCTTGGTTGTTAGATGAAGATTGCCATTCATGGCGAAGTGTTGTTCTGTTTTCTCTGATTAACCGGTTGGATCTAGGAGCAGATGAGTGTGTCCTGAGAAGGGGCTAGTTTATTTTAATCCCAATGCCTTGTGGAGAATGTCTGGAACCCTCACAGACCTGGGGACCAGGCAAACCCCCATACCGAGAAAACCAACAGGAACAACAAACACTCTTTTCAAGCAGAATTGGAAAACTTACTTGCCAGATTTTATCATGGGAGCAAAAGAGTGGACTTGGTGTACAAGGCTTTGGAGTATGACACGCCTTAGTGCCAAGTGGCTCCCCAGTGCTCAGTGGTTTTGTGTCTCTGGTGAGTCATTCTAATGCCTTACAACTCATTTTGCTTATCAGTAAAATGGGACAGTATCAGGTCCCTTTCATAGCTGCTATAAGATTGGTATGGTGGTACCAATGATATGGTAGCTGGGATCACAGGCTGACATTGATAGCCAGCAGGAGCTCCCTGAGCCAATAGTTGGGCCCCCAAGGTGGGCTTTCTCTTGGGCATTGGTTCACACTCAGCTATTACCAGTTGCTTAGTTTTCAGGTACAAAGCTAAGGTGCTAATAAGGTTGTAGCCAGTGGCTCCCCCATGCATGTTAGGATCGGGAGCAATCAAGCATGGCATCCTCCTTGGTGCAATGTTGGTGGGGAGCTGGGTGGGAAAGGACAGCTGTTCTTGGGGCATTCTGAGCTCTTGGATCCTTCAGGTGGCTGGAGAAGCTTGGTGCAGCTGAAACTTGGCCTGTTCCACTTCCAGTGATTTTTGAGCTTGGCTGAACCTGGAATGGTCATCAGGGAGGCAAGGGAAGGCCAAGATGTCATGTGATGCAAGCCTGTAGCATCTGTCATTCCGTGTCAGGATTGGTTTGTCTGCTGTGGCACTGGCCTGTCCTCCAGATAGGGGTAGTGTTCTCTATTGTGGGCAGGATATGATGGCAGAGAGGGGGACCTCAGCTTTTCTGGGCTTTGAAAGGTCATGGTTAACCTAAGACAAGTCCTGACTACAGAATAAGCCTTAGGATGTGTTGCCATGGAGTCTGATCAGGGCTAGTTGGGAGGGGACTGTGTGATGCCTATAGCTGGTGACCTGGGCTGATGTCCCCCAGGGCATCCCTGGGCGCTGGGAAGGGTTTGGCCCCAGGGAGTCCCTGGACAGGGAAGGTGACCCAAGTTAGGGTTCTGTACCTAAGAATTCTGAGCCAACATTGGTTGTAGACACGATGTCAAGTTTCCACACTCAGACCCAACAGGGACGTGGGGAAGCACAGTCAGAGACAGACTCCGGAACAGAAAGGCAGGGGTGCTCTCTGGGGTCACTTCTCCAGATCATCAGGGAGAGAAGGGTACCCAAGGCCCCCCCCTCACAGACTGTGTTGGACTCTGGCCCCAGTGCTCACCAGAAAGCTGGGCACAAGAATGACCTCATCTCTCTGAACCTCAGTGTTCTCCTCTGTAAAATGGGCATGATAAAGCTCACAGCCACAGAGCAGACACACAGCAATGGGAACTCACGGCTTCCATTAACTAGGTGAGGCAGGTCCTGGGCTCACCTATGGATTACAACAAAAGTGGCCTGGATAGAGAAGCTTCTCTTCTAATGTGATGGAAGTAAGTTGATGGATATCCTTTTCTCAGTGTTTGAATTGTTATGACTATGAAAGCAAGACTCAAAAAGGACTAACCACATTTAACTATGAAGCATGTGTTTTTTGGGGGTAGAGCTTCTAGAATCTTGTGTTCATTGGGGATAGAGCTTCTAGAAACATGTTTTCCGCTGCAAATACATTCTTCAGCCACAGCATGGAGTGAAGCAGCTCCGCCTCTCAGGGTTTACTGCGAAGAACTCAGATGCCCGGGGGCTCTGCCGTCTGAGCAAAGCCTGGGACAGAGACCGGGCAAGTGAGCAAGCTGTCTCCAGATTCCCAGGTCCACAGCCCAAGTGATAACCGGTAACAACACACCACCCATAACTACCTCTCACATGGTACTCAGTCTGTGCTGGCCTCTATTCTAAGCTCTTCCCACATTTTCACTCATTTAATCCTTGCAACTACTCTTTCAGCGAATGCCTGTATTACCTCATTTTATAATGAAGACATTGCAGCCCAGACAGCTTGAGTCAGTTGCTCAAGTTTGCACAACTAGTAAGCGGGGGAACCAGGATACTCAAACCGAGGCACACTGGCCCAGCAGGCCCCTTGTGGAGATGTTTGCAGAGGGCAGAAAGGGGAGGAATAGGAGAGTCCACTCCACCGGGCTGGGTGGCCATGCAGCCCACTGGACCTTTTCTTCAGTGGTAGATCTGGATGAGACCCTGAGATGCTGTCCCCGCCATTCTCCTCACTCCTGCCTTCATCTCCAGCCCTCAAAGCTCTTGGCTCAGCACAGAGCTCCACGGGGTGTTCTGAAAAGTTAGCTGCATCAAGACAGCTCCAGCAGTGTCTGTGAATCAGGCTTGCTTTGGTCGCTAACAGGAGAATGTCACTGAAAATGCCCCAGCCGCTGTGAGGTTTGGCCCCACTGCCGTGAGGTGGGCCAGCCCTTGGGAATTGGCTCCAGGCTGGCTTCCGGAACTGCTCTTTTGCTCTCTGGCCCCTCCTGCCACATGGTGGAGGCCAGGAGGGTTGACAGAACAGCTTTGTCTCCTGTCTGGGAGATCCTGGGTGGTGAGTGGTGCATGAGTGACACAGGAAGTGGAGAGGAGCCCCAGACGGAGACGGACGGGCTGGGAGCCCCACACAGCCATGATTTTGGGGGCATAATGATTATACTTCCTTTTATACCACCCACGTTTTATGCTCGGGGCCACGTGTTCTCTCTCTCTCTCTCTCTCTCTCTTAACCCATACAATAAGCTTTGAGATGATGTTGCAGTTACTTCCATTTTGTAGATTGGCAAATGGAATCTTGGAGAGGTAAAGAACTCACAAACTTGATCAAGGGCAAGCAGGTAGCCCGCGGGAGGACTGTGCTTCACCCCCGTCCATCAGCACCCCTGCGCCCGGCCTCCTGCCGCCTGGGCCAGCCCTGACTCCATTTTGTCCACCGTGTCAGGCCTGATTCCACAGGACAAGTGTCGGCGCCGGGGCTCCTTCTCTGGGGCTTGGAGAGTGGGAAATGTGGGACCTCAGGCCTAACTGGCAGGGAGGGCTTGTCCACCTGCATCAAGCCAGGGAAGCTGTATTTACAGACGTTATTCCTAGATGGTTTAATTGACCTGCCAACAAGTATTTATTGGCAGAGCGGCTCAGCAGAAGAGGCCGGCAGCCAGCCAAGGCTTCTGGTATTGATGAAGGCCAGAGAATCTTCTACCAGGTTGAGGACAAGGACACCATCCCCTTGCCAGAGCCATCCTCCAGTCTGCACTGAACGCACCAGCTTCCTGCTCGACTCCCACATGTCTCCTGGGTGCCACAGCCCTCCCGACCTCCCTGACGTCGAGACGCAGCTCCTTGGCCCTCCCGCCCCAGGCCTGATCTCCCCTTCACCCCTCTGCCCTGTCATTCTGCTCTGACCCCAACTCACCCCCAATCCTCAGCCCAGGGCTCTGCCCCCTGCACCCTCCTTCAGCACCAAGTCTCCTCCATCCACCCCATCCACTTACTTTTCCACAGTGGAGATGAAGGGAGTTCCTCAGGACAAGGGATGGTGACCCAGGAGGCATGTGTGGGGAAGTTGACAGAGGAGGGACTTAAAAATATGTGTGCATTTGGGAGTGCCTGGGTGGCTCAGTGGGTTAAGCAGCTGCTTTCAGCTCAGGTCATGATTCCAGGGGCCTGGGATTGACCCCGCGTCTGGCTCGCTGCTCAGCGGGGAGCCTGCTTCTCCCCGCCCCCCACCCCGCTCATGCTCTCTCTTGTGATCTCTCTCTCAAATGGGTAAAATCTTTTTATTTTTTATTTTATTTTTTAAAAAGATTTTATTCATTTATTTGGCAGAGAGAGAGAGAATACAAGCAGAGGGAGAGGCAGAGGGAGAAGCAGACTCCTACTGAGCAGGGATCCTGACACAAGGCTCGATTCCAGGACCCTGAGATCATGACCTGAGCCAAAGACAAATGCTTAACCAACAGAGCCACCCACGCCCTCCTCAAATAGATAAAAATCTTAAAAAAAAAAAAAGTACGCATTTACTTTTAAAAGGCAAACTGTGCACATAGCAACAAATTTAAATATTATAATGAAATACCCTCCCACCCATTAGCTCCCTAGCTCCTATCCCTGCTGGCATCCACCATAATAGTTTCTCATGTGTCCTTCCAGAAATTTATGACAGAGAAATTTTACATGAATGTGATCATGCTGTAAACATTGCTCTGAGTCTCACTCCCCCCTCATAGATCTTGGCAATTATTTAATATGATTACTATAGAGTTGCCTCATTCTTTATTAGCAGCTGTGTGGGTTTTCTTTTCTTTTTTTTTTTTAAGATTTTACTTATTTATTTGACACAGAGAGAGAGAGATTACAAGTAGGCAGAGAGGCAGACAGAGAGAGAGAAGGAAGCAGGCTCCCCACTGAGCAGAGAGCCCAATGCGGGGCTCCATCCCAGGACCCTGAGATCATGACCTGAGCCGAAGGCAGAGGCTCTAACCCACTGAGCCACCCAGGCACCCCAGGTTTTCTTGGTATGGTTGTATCGCAGTTTATTTTATTCAGACCTCCATTTTTTTTTTTTTTTGACATTTAGGGAGTTCCCAACTTTGAGAATAAACTTTGATTCCAATTTACATTTCATTTCTGCCCCCTTCTGGCTAATTAACATTCCCAAGTCTTCGTTTTCTCCTCTGTGCAGTGGGAATAATTATGTGTGCCTTACATAGTTGCTGTGGGGATTAGAAATGAGGCAGAAATGAAGCATCGTCCAGCATGTGGCTCAGAGTGGGGGTGTGTGCCAGAGGGCACTCAGGTCTGACTGTGTTTACCTGGCATTACTGACTGTGCCATGTCCAGTGCTGAGCTCATTCTGGCCCCTTGATGAATCTTGTGAGTAGCTTGGTTTCTAGTTTAAAGTACAGCAGAATCACATTAATTTGCTGTGATGGAGGCTTCAAACACAGCGCCGGACTAGGAGCATTTGAATTGTAGAATCTGGTCAGTCCTTATGTGGGGCGTGTGTCAGCGCGCCGAGTCACCTCACCGCTTACCTGCGCAGGACACATCCATGTTGGGGGTGGGCTGCTGTTGCTGCTCTTGCCAGGGCTGAGGCTGATAGTTCTTTGAGGCAGGGCCTCCCTCCGTGGCACCCGTTGGAACTGAGCACATAGTAGGTGCTCAGTAAGTGCGTTTGAATCTGCCGGCCTCCCTCCAGCTGCTGAGCTTTTCTGTGCCCTTCTGCACAGGAGCAGTTCTGCACGGGAGTCACAGTTGGCTGGAACAGAGGGAGGCTGGCTAGGAGAGGCCGCCCCCTTGAAGCCTGACCCTAGGGTGACCCAGTCCCACCTCTCATTGTGTGTGGAGCACAGCACATCTGTCCCCACACTCGGCCGGGCCCAGGCTGCGCGATGGGCTGGGCCATTCAATTCAGAATCTTGACATTCAAAAAGTGGCCCCTACCCTTTGTTTGCCACAAAAAGGAACAGACTTTCAGCTGAAAGCGGTTTTTGTGGCCTTGCTCTGAGTGTGGGGGCCGTTCACATTTGAACAGTCGTGAGGAGGTTGACTCTTGGACGTCCTGCCTGCAGGAAGGGGGCTTTGAAATGCAGGCTCAGTCAGGAGAGTGTCCACCGTGGGCCACAGCGGAGTCACTTGCAGAGGCACTGCAAACAATATGCACCTTCCCTCTTCCTCTCAGAGGGGCTCCGTGGGGCCTCATGGGAAGGGCTGGGGCTCACTCCTGACTGGGCTGCTTGTGAGCTGTGACCCTGACCAAGTCCACTCACGCTGGAGCCTCAGTTTCTTCGTCGGTAATAGTAATAGATACATACTATGCCACAGGCGTTGGGACTGTGGATGATAGAAAGTGACTGGGCGCATGCCTGGCCCATAGTAGATACTGGGAAAAGTAGGTTTAAAAATCGCCAGTCATGACTATCACAGCTCCCGTAGATTGGTAAAATTACCGTTAGTGTTATTAAATGTGGAAATAATTATTGTTATTAATTTTGGTCTGAGGGATTTCACATAAGGGAATATGTTAGCTTGGGGAGGTTTTTGACTCCTTTCTCTTTCAGATACTTGATGGAAATGCCACCTGAGGTTCAGAGACCACTGTGGGTTTGTCATAAATGAGCCGGGAGTGTTGAGCCTTCCCCATGAGCAGTTTCAAAGGTTTCCAGCTAAGCGTCTGGTTTAAGCGTTTTGTAGTTCCTGGTGGTGACTTGCTTGGTGAACGTGTGTTCAGTGAGGATGTCCACATAAACAGGCTCCTCAGCAGCTGTGGCCCACGTGTATATTCAGTGGGGACAAGCTGCCGAGGGGCTGGGCCTGAGGGACAGCATCTGCCTCTGAACAGATGGCCACTACGCCTGGCTGTTGCTAGCCCCTGCTGGACCTGTGGAGGAAAGGGATGGGGGAAGAGGTGGCAGGAGGGCGAGGCAGGCCCCAGGCCATGGAGTGGGAACAGATGCCGTCTGGCAGCCGGGCCCAGACCCCCACTTTACAGGTGGGGGCTGAATGGACCAGAGAGCAGGGAGGACTTGCCCAAGGTCACCGGCTAATTTGCAGCAGAACCAGACCTAAAACACAGGCGTCCAATCCTCCTTAAAAATGCACCTCTGTGGGGGGTAGGGAGGGAAAAATAATGAAACAAGATGGGATGGGGAAGGAGACAAACCATAAGAGACTTCTAATCTCATAAAACAAACTGAGGGTTACTGGGGGGTGGGAGGGTAGGGATAGGGTGGATGGGTTATGGACATTGGGGAGGGTTTGTGCTTTGGTGAATGCTGTGAAAGATGTAAGCCTGATGATTCACAGACCTGTACCCCTTGGGCAAATAATAAAAATAAAATTAAAAAAAAAAATGCACCTCACCAGAAACAAGACAGTGAGAATGCAGTGCAGTTTGTGAGGCTGTGTTGAAAACCCTGACATGGATGCGAGAGGACGTAGGAGTTTAGGAGGAGAATGATGCCTTCCTAGGAAGTAGCCTTGGCAGCTTGGGCATCGTTGAGACCCTCCATGGCTTCCCCGTGCCTCCTGCTTGTCAGAGCCCCTGGCCCCACCCTGCTCAGACTGCAGAGCAGGGAGCCCCTGCTCCCCCGGCCACCTCTCTGACCCCCACTCTGATCCTGCAGCCAAGCCAGTCTGCTTCCTCCTCCGTGCCTTGCTGTGTACGTACCTCTTTGTTGGAAATGGCCTGTTTCCTCCCCACCCCCCAACAAAGCCTGCTGTGACCAAGCCTGGCTCTGCCCACCAGCCCTCCTGCCTGGCTGACCTGAGGGCCGTTCCTGCACCTTGCCCCCCAACACTCACTCCCCACCTTTCCACTGTCCAGCTGTGCCTTCTGCACTTCCTCCCTTTCCTATCCAACCCCATTTTCCTCTTGTTCTTATCCTCCCCAGCCATCGCGTGACTCAGTTTCCCTGTCCCGGAGCCCAAATTCGCCCAGTTGCCAGCAAGGTACACACAAGGAAATCCATGACTTTTCCTTGCATCCAACTTTGTTTGGGAAAGGATTACTGCAAATAGAAACAGCTCTTTGTTTAACAGTCATTCATTGAGCACCTACAAAAGCCCAAACACTGCTTGGAGCTGCTCACACATCCCATCATCCTATCTAAACCCCCACCGCCCCAGGCAAATGCTCATTACGTGCCCTAGGCACAGCAGCTCGTTGAATCCCCACAGATGAGGACAGGTACTGCCCCCCCACTTCCCACAAGAGGAGCCTGGGGCCACGGGGGACGAAGATCCCGCTCCCGGCTCGAATGTGGAGGCAGCCATCCGCACAGGGATCGCACAGGGCTCCCAGCAGCCAGCTGCGGCACCCGCACCTCTAACCTCCCATCGGGGGCCCCATTGGGTCTCAGCGAGCCTCCCTTTGGCTTCGCCGGCGGTCTCGGCCCTAGCAGGAGGGCTTACTGAACCCGGCGTCAGCAGTCCGGCTGCCACAGCACTTCCACACCCCAAATGCAGGACAGCCGGGCTGTGCTCCTTCTCGCCGGAGCCCCTGGGAGCGGCGGGGCGCTGCGGGGCTGCCGACCTGCGGGACGGGGTTTAAGTGACTGGGGAGGGCGAACCGCTGGGGGGCTGGCAGCAGCGTTGGTTTGCTGCGCTCAGGGAGCCCGCTGTGCCTCCCAGTCGTGCGCCCTGGTTAAGGCAGGGGGCAGTTAGCATGAGTTACCGCCCAGCCCAGACACTAATAAGGCTGCTTGTCTGAAGCCTTCCATAATTCAAGTTAAGGCTGTGCCGTTTAATGGCCTTTCTTCATCAGATCCTCCAAGACTCCATGCCTCCTTAATGATTTATTTGCTTGGGATGAAATTAAGCCGAGACAGCGTGAGCTTGGAAAATACTGCCGCGCCGGTTCTCCCCAGTTCTTCATCCTTAGTGGCGGCCACTTCTATAAATAGAGCTGTGAGCCCCGCCTCGTGACCCTCCTGCCGGGGGCCCCGGTGGGCACCCGCTGTCCTGTCGGGACCCTCCGGGACCCCAGCCGACGAGGCACCTGGCGCCCCTCATCTGTCTCACAGCCAAGGCCGGGGACCCCGCCGGGGAGCCGCAAGGGGCCAGAGCGGCCAGCAAAGGCGTCGTCACCTTGGCTTTGCAGCCATTTAAGTAGAAATGTTTGCGTTGATCCGTTTGGAGCTACAGCCGTGTTCCGGATCTCGCCGTGTTGATTCTCCCTCAGAATGCATTTCGTGAGGGGGCCCCAGGGTGAGGGCGGGTCTGCTTCTGGGGTTCGGTGACGTGGAGGACAGCTCCCTGCCCGGTGTCGCGGCCTGGCTCAGAGGGGCACGTGGGGTCTGGTCCGTCTCCCTAAGCGTGGCCGCCTCTGGGGCGAGGGACCGGTGTCACAGCGGAGGGGACTCGGGGGCGCACCCGGACGCGGGACGCTTAGCCCGGCTCCTCTGGAGTTCGGAAGACGCCGGGAGTCTCGGGGACGGGCTGAGTGGTGACCGAGAGGTCCAGGGACGGGAGTGTGCTCCGGCACCCCGCTGCCACCTCACATCTGCCCCAGGCTCCCTCCCTCCCGTCCGTTCCCAACCTCCCCGGCAGCTTTTCTGGTTTCCTAACAACTCAGCCTCTTGGTGCGGGCTGACTCGGACCCTGACCTGGCTCCGGAGCCCCACCGTCAGCTGGCACGGTGTTTTCCCAGGTCTTGTTTGAAGTCCTGCAAGGCTCCGATGGGTGCAGCGCTTTTCTGCAGGCGTAGGGAGAGGGTCCCCGCGACCCCCCTGAGTGGCTGTTGCTGGGTCGGGTCCTACCTGCCGTTTTCCTCAGCTGCAGAGTGTCCCAGAGCTGGTCATCTAGAGCACTTGCCTGGACATCAGCATCCCTCGGCGGGGGCATGTAAAAACACAGATTTCAGCTGTCTGTCCTCTGTAGCATCAGTGGACCCAGGGGAGAGTGTGTGTGTGTGTGTGTGTGTGTGTGTGTGTGAGAGAGACCAACCTCCCACCTGATGATGCCGTCAATCTAGCACGAGCTAGAAGTGAGCTGCTTGGGTTCCCTGGCTGGCAGGAGACTACTGGGGGGCAGTGGGGGGTGCCGGGTCACATAGAGGGACAGTGTGCTACGTTAGGCAAGCAGTGACGCCCCAGACTTACAGGAACTGGTTATCGGGGACCGTGGTCCAAGGCAAAAGCGGGCGCTGGGCTCTGAATCTCAGCTGGCATGGCCGTGGGGCGCCTGAAGATCATTCGTATTGGCTCCAGCACCAAGGAAACGGATGCTTAGCCCTTGCGGCTGACGTGTCAGTTATTGGGGGCTGGAGTCCGGAGAGGCTGCTTTAGTCCCCTGGTTTCCTCCCGGGGTGTCCGAGGGGCATCGGGGCTGACGGGGGCATCATGGGGAGGCACGGCCGCAGTCAGCCTCTCAGCCGGGGCCCGGGAGGGCCGAGGCGCGGTGTGAAGACCTCCCGGGTCACTGCTGCTCTCTCCGCCGGCGGAGGCCGGGTTATCCTGCCCCCTCTGCCCTTGCGTCCCAGCATCTGGCACGGGGTGGGTTCTCGGCGACCATCTACTGGATGAGTGACTGGATACCTCAGGGCCCACATAGCAGGGTGAAAAAACACCGCAGCTCCCAGACGAGGACAAGGCCCAGAGAAAGAACACATTCTTCCTCCAGCCTCTGCACAGAAGGAGTTCACAGGCTTCCCGTTGAACCTTCGGGGAAGGGAATCCTAAGAAGTTTCCAATTAGCCAGGAATAGTAAACTGGAATTAGTCGCACTCTGCCCATAGCCACTAATTTGATCTCGGCATAAATAAGCCATTACTCTTTCCTCAACCACAAACGGCCCTTCATGGGCCGGTCTGCCCCGTGGTGTAAGGAGGTGATCTATCCTTTCACCCGGTGTTTGTGAAGAGCCTGACCTGTGCTGACCTGGGCCAGGAGCTGGGCTGCGGTGGAGAGCAAGGCAGGCCCACTTTCCACTCTCCACAGAGCCACAGTCCACCAGATGGCCATGGTCACAATGAGAGAGGCTTTTTATCACTCAGCCAATCAGTCCATGGCTATTTTTTTAAACATCTCCTGTGCACCAGGCATGGGGGATACTGTGATGACAACCTAGGAGGAGAAACAAAAACAGAAGAAAACAAATCTATGATAAATCTAGATATAGAGAAATGTGATGAAATGAGCAAAACAGGAGCCTGTGATAGGGAAGGAGGGGTGTCTCCAGGCTGCTGGAGAAGGGCATTGGAGACCTATATGCTGACATGGAGACAGCCCTGGGAAGATTTGGGGAACACTGAGCTGGTGGGTAGGGCAAGGCCGGGCATCATGTAAGGGAGAGTGAGGGCTGGGGGACATAGGGGTTGGCCAAGTCTGGGCTTGGGGGCCTGCAGGCTGTGGCATTTTCTTCCATCCTACAGACTCAGATGATTCACCATTTTTTAAAAAGTTGTAAACAGCCTTATTTTTAAGAAGCAATGTGTAAAGTTCCTTTTCCACTGGGACGTGCCTCCTAGTTCTACCAAATGACCCATTGTTGGAACTTTGGTGAAGGTGGTCTTTGATCGAGGTGGGTATTGCCATTTCCATTTTACAGATGAGTTGATTGAGGCTCAAAGTTTTGGAGCCTTGCCTGGGTCACGCTGTGAGTGGGGGAGCTTATTGGGACCCCATCTGTTATTTTTCCTTGTCTCTGCTCCAGAAGCAGATTCTAGGGATGTGTATGTGTCTGAACACAACAGGGCTCCCTGGGTCTACTAAGAGCCATCTGGCAGGCCAGCCAAGAGAGGGGGCCTCGGTGGTGCAGGGAAATCCATGTGGGCCTGGGCAAGTCTCCCTTCTGCACTGTTCTTTTGCTCCTTCAGGTTGTCGAGTGAAACATGGCTGAGGATTTCTGGTTCACAGTCTTTCCTGTCTGGGTGGTGGGTGGGTGGGTGGGTGACACACGTCTTGGAGCCTACCCCACCACATGGCCAAGGTCTGGGCCAGCCACTGTTCATGGTGCTTTGGCTTCTTCATGTCCTTGGCTGCACCCTGGGAAGGGGGACACATGGGTGAGTTCTGGGCCAGTAGACCCTGTCTTCCCTTTATTCCCTCAGTGTGGTTCTGACAGGTTCTGTTGGCTGAGGTGTTCATCACTTCAGGCTGGTGAGCCATCCAGGAGGTACATGGCATGTGGAGGACTGTTTCCCTTTCGGCTGGCCACGTCAGCTTCTCTCCGCTGTTCAAGGTGTTGTGGCAAAGTGGATTCTTCAGATATGTAAGAGTCGAAAAAGCATTCTCGAGCTGAACTGATTTGACTTACCCAGAGTCTGGTGTTGCGTGCAAAAGAAGGAAGAAGGGGTCAGGTCCTGGAAAGAATGCCAGACTCGGGGCCAGAAAAGCTGGCTCAACCCATTCCAGCTTGGCCATTTGTGACCTTGGGCAAGTCACCTCCCCTCTTTGTGCCTTTATTTCTCCACTGAAGAAAGGAGGGGATTGGACAAGATGACCTCAAAGGATCTCCCTTATTCTGTGCTATCTAATATTCAGAGACTATTGGCAGGTCTGATTTTTTGGATGACAAACATTTCATACTGCCGTGCTGTCCAGTACAGCAGCCGCTAGCCACATGCGGCCACTTACATTGAAGTTTAAATGAATTAAAGTTCGACGAAAAACTCAGCCACATGGAAGTGCTCCCTAGCACCGTGCGGCTGGTGGCTACCATGTTGGACGTGCAGATGCAGAGCATCTCCATCGTTGCCCAAAGTTCTAGTGCTCACCGCTGCCGTGGGGCCCCTGGGGAGGACTGGGGAACGTAATGTGGGGTGCAGGCCCCTGTGTCCATGGGAAATTCTGAAGTCAGTGCCGGGAGGAGGGTCAGCTCTCTGGGCCTGGCTGGAGCAGGGTGGGCGTGGGAAGAGAACTCAGCACAGAGGCCCATCCAGAGTGTTGGGCACACCCAGGAAACTGTAGAGAAGGGCGCAGGTACTGGGTGGGGAGAGCCAGGAGGTGGGGCAGTGATGGGAGGTATGCCGGGAATGCCAAAGAGGAGGGCCTGGGGACAGCAGCGACCAGGAGCCCCATCTGGGGAAGGGCAGCTGCCACAAGGAGGCCAAAGCCCAGCCCCCCACCCCCGGGGTTCAGGATGTGGGGGGAGCAGCTGCGCCCCTTGCTAGGTCTGCGTCCTTGGGCCAGTTCCTGAGCCCATGGAGCCTCCACCTTCTCATGGGTGAAAGGGGAGAAATAAGAAAGGTTTTTATGGCGACGAAATAACACCAGACTCTCAAAAGCCCACTGCAAATGCTGAGGCCAAGTCACGTTGGAGACCGCTTCACAGGGAGAGCACTGTGGACTCTGCCTGCTGCCTTGTCATCGTAAACTGGCCTAAGGTGCGATTTTAAGGTTCGGGGGTATCTGTCCTGCCTTTCCAGCTGGACAGTGGGCTCTTCAGAGAAGGGACTAGCACGTTCTCCACGTGTCGGCTCATCCCCGTACATGCCAGCCCTCTCCCTTCGCGTAGTGGAACACAGCAGTGCCGGGGGCCACCACGCAGGGGGCCATGTGGCCTTGTCATCCTCGCTCCCGACCCGGTGGCCTCTCGCCAGCACACTGCCATGCTTCGAGAGCTGTTGAACACGTTCCTTGTCCCTGACACGTATGCACATCTGGCTAGGTCTGGTTGTCATTTTCTGAACCCACGGCGTAGCTTAGGCTCTGACCCCAGCCCCGCGGTGTGTAAACAAACCAAGGGCAGAGGTCAAAGGCCAGAGCTGGGCTTTGCCCACACCTCACATACCACTCTTGGCAGGAAGTGGCCCGGTGTCTGGTTTCATCATGTGGGCCCCCTCCCCACGCAGAAAATAGCTTTTCATCTGCATTCCTAGCTGGGAGGTGACACTTCTGGCTGGCTTGTTGATGACGGATGGCCTACTGCACACCAGCCCTGGGGAGCTTCATTGCTCGGGCTGGCTGTGGCTTTTCATGAAGTCTGCTCCGTGGACATGCACACAGAGAGACAAGCTCGAGTCTCGCCAGAGCACCTTTCCTGCCCCAGGACCGGGGTGCTTCCCAACAAGAGTGGCAGGGAAGATAAGTCAGGGAACCATTTGATAATAAACATCTCCCTGCCCCAAACCGTGTTTGGCATATATCTATGCATTCGATCCTTTTGGCCCCGAGTGGGTGATGTTAACATCCCTATTTCATGGATGAGAAAACTGAGGCTGGGAGATGCTAAAAGGTCACAGGGCTAAAGCTGGAATTGAAGCCTTATTTATCTGACTCCAAGTTTGAAGCCTCCCTTTCAGGATGTCCCAAAGGCCTCCTTTCTTGCTCCTGGTATCTTTCCGCTGATCACAGTGGTCTTTAAATCAACTGACACACCCTATGACAGCCCTGTTTTCCTTGCTTAGCCTCAGCCTGATGATCTGAACGTCTCTAGATGCGTGTTTAAGGCCAGATTTTGCCGAGCTGTGTCCCCTGGGCCAGCTACAGAGACCCCTCCACCCCCACCGAGCCTCAGGTGTCCTCACTGGACAGCGGGGACACCATGCATGTGCAAGGAGCTAGAGGGGTGGAGCACAGGTCCATGGCTTCCCCCAGCTGGGTTGGAGGGCCCATGGGAACTATGCTCTGTGGCTTCTCTGGTGTCCCCGTGCTACCCAACTCCCCACACCCCAAAAAAGAACCCTGGGTGGTGCCCTTTTTAGTTCAGGACATGTCCTGCCAAGGACATGGGACAGGCATGGGCCCCCTGTTCTCAGCCTTCTGCCAGGAGGGAGTTTCAGCTGGCTCTGCCCCGGGGAGAGGGGGTCTTAGGTGTGCCCCTTTCTCCAGGCCCGCCCAAGGAGACGTGCCCTGGGCGTGGCCTCCCTCAGCAGGGCCCCTCGAACGTCCAGCACCAGAGTAGGGCCCCCAGTCCTCAGACCAGCACCCACACCTCAGCAGGCACCTTTCAGCCCCACACTTCCGTTTCTGCTGTGACCCTGCCCGGGTGCCAGCCCCACTTCTCCATCCGCCTAAGCTCGCCTCTTTCCAGGCTCACAGAGACACCAGCATTGTCTTTGAAGTCCTCTCTGGGAATCTCAGTCCACAGTAAAAACCCCATTGTGTGCTGTTGGGGCACATGTGGGGTTCAGAGGGAGCCTGCAGGGGTTTGTAACCCAGAAAAGATGAAGGCACTGCCACCTTCTTAGTGACTCATCTTCAGATGGCTTTTCTCTGGGGCTCCTCTTTGCCGGACTCTGGCCCCTGCTACCTCTCCCTCCACTAACTCCAGAACCCCCAGAGGCCCTTCGGGGCAGAGGGAAAAGGCTCTGAATTGGGTGGAGTCTGAATCCTGCTTAGGCCCTTTCAGGCTGTGGGACACTGCACTTCTGCTTTGGTTGTCGTCGTCTGTAAAATCAGCTAATCACGGCCTGCTGGGGGACGGCAGAGAGGGGCCAGGGAGCCCGCCAGTGTGAAACGCCCAGCGCAGCATCCGAGGCCAGCATCACCGGATGCAGCTTGTGTGGATTCGTGTCTTCTCCCAGGCCGTAACGGCACGTGATATAGTCCCAGATAGCGGGCACACAATGAGGACTTCTCAGTTTTTGTCAATCTTTTGAAATGTTTCTCCGTTAGATGCAACCTGAGGCACTCCAAGGCCCAGAGCAGAAGCCCCGTGCTTGCTCAGCCTTGGAGGGGGCCTCTGCCCGGCCCCTCCCTTCTTTTGCCCCACACCCCTTCCCTGGCCTCTCTGTGCCCTCCCCTCCACGCCGCCCAGGCCACTGTGGTGGCCTATAAATCAAACCTGTCCCTGGAGACCTCTGACCCAAACCAGATGGCCATACAAAGCCAGCACAGAGTAAGCTCAGCTTCCAACAATGCTTGACCCCTCCCCTGCCTGACCCAGGGCCCTGGAGCTCCTTTACTCGGCTGTCCTGTCAATCACTCCCAATCGGAGGTCCGGGCTCTAGCTGGGGGCCGTGACCTGTCTTAGAGACATTTCATGAAGCCATATAAAGATCTCTGGAGGGTTCGTGGTGCCTACTTTCTGTGCCACAGGCAGTAGATTGGCTCGATAGCCAGAGCTGGTGTACTCTGTGCCACTGTCTACCCCTTGTCCAGGAAGCCTTCCCTGGCTGCAGCAGCTACTGCAGCTTCGATGGTATAGAATGTTCCCCTGCCCCAACCCCAGGCACTCCTTCATACATTGTTCATTCCTTCGACATTTACCGTGCTTCCTCTGCCTGGGCCCACTGGGAAGTATGGACATTGCCCTTACCACCCGGAGCACCCAGTGACAGCTATGGGTAATTACAGGACCGGGTGTTAGGGGCTGCAGTTCAGCATGACCCAGAGCACCAGGTGGAGAACTCTGAAGGTGGCCCTACCACAACCTTGGAATCTAGGACAGCTTCCCAGGGAGGAACACTCAAGCTGAGTTTTGAAGGATGAGTTGGTATTTCCCAAATGAAAGGGAGTGCGTTTCAGAGAGAGGAAGAACAACACGTGGCAGGGGCAGGCACGGGATGTAAAGCAGCGTGATAGATCCAGGGGCCGACAAATTGGAGAAACTGCTGGAAGTACACCTGGAGGAATTATTGGAGGCTAGATTTGTATCAGTTTGAATTAGGTCTGGTCATCTGGGACCAAAAATCCCTAATAAGATAGGCTTCAACAACAATAGAGGTTCGTTTCTCTCTCATTTAAGAGAAGTCAAGAAGCAGGCAGTCCAATGATGTTGTGAGGCTCCATGAGGTAATTGGCATTCTAGGTTCCTTCTGCCTGCTACTCTACCTTCCCAGCTTGTGACTTCCATTCCCAAAGGTACCTTATGGTCCAGAATGGCTGCCAGAGCTCCAGCTTTTGCACCCACACTTCAGGCAGTAGGACAGAAGAAGAGATGAAGGAGGGTACACTGTTTCCTTTAAAAAGATGTCTCAGAAATACCACACCATGCTTCTGCATTATAGCTCAATGGCCAAAATGTGATCATATACCATTCTTAGCTGCAAGGAAGATGAGAACTGTAGTTCTTATCAGTAGGTGCTGCCTGTAACATTGTTCTTCTGCAAAGGATCTTGAGGGCCTATCTTGCCTCTGTGGGAAAGAACACCTCTCAGCAATGCCTCGCTTCACTGTGGGCATGGAGCCAACACCATGCATCCCTGTGCTTGTCTTGCTGGTCTCCTGCCAGGAGGTCCTCTCCCCAGGGATCCCCAAGGTGTTTGGTGTGGTTCCTGCAAACAGAGCCAGGCACATGGTCAGTCCTTCTCCAAAGCCCCAAAGTTCCGTAGAATTCTAAGCAAGTTTTCTGGTTGTCCTGCAGTCTGATTTTGTTTCTGACCTCCCGCCTCCTTAACATACCCATTGCAGAATGGTCTGTGCAGTTAGAGTATGGACTAGGAGGACAAGAAAGAAATACAGTGTAGCTAAATCGCCGCAGCCTCCCCCCTCAGTGAGAGGTCTTCCAGGATGTAACAATACAGCATGAATCTGAGGGAAGTTTTAAGCCATTTTATTCTCACAGCTGGAAATACCTTGTCTCCTGGTTTAATTTCACACCTGCTGAGTGTCAGAGTCCCACCCTCTTTAGCTGTGAAATGGGGCTAATACCACCTACCTTGAGGGGCGGTTGGGAGAATCACATGGAATAAGAGACAGCACAGCAGAGAAGAGACACAGAGGATAACAGTTAGGAGCTCTGGCCTCCATCTGCCTGGGTTCCAGTCCTGGCTCTGCCCCTAGTTACGGGGTGACCTTGCCTATGTGACTTAACTTCTCTGTGCCTTGGTTTCCTTTTGTGAAATGCAGATGCTGATAATAATACCTACCTTGCCGAGCTGTTGTAAGGTTCCCACATATGATAATACACATAAAAGGCTTAGAGCCTGGGGCACGGTATGTGCATGTGCGTATAAGAGGTTCTGTCTCTGAAGAGCACCAGCTGTGAAATCAGGTGGGCCTGGGGTTTGATTCTGAGTAAATTACTCCTCTTTGCTCTTCCCTCATTTACAAAGCAAGGATGACACGACCTGCCTAGCAGCCTGAGGGTTCGTGACAGAATAGCTATAAAGCAACACACGGAACACCTGACAAGTTAGAACTCTGGAGAAGATAAGAACTCTGGAGATGATAATAATGATACTATATCCCAGGCTCTGTCAACAGCTCCTTTGCCTAAAAGCACTTGAGAAGCAGGCTGCTCTTAACATTATTCCTGGGGCAGCTGAGGTCTAAGGACTTGCCCAAGGTCATACAACTGGGGCGAAACAAAGTCAAAGTTTGACTTCCTGGGTGAACTGATCCAGAACCTATATTGTCCTGCTTGGGAACGTAAAGAGAAACAGCCCTTGGTTTAAGAGGGGAAGGGCTGGGGGTGGAGAGGGCCCAGAGCTTCAGGGACAGCTGCCCCTGAGGGGACACACAGCAGAGGACCAGGGCTCCCGAGCCACTTGACCCTGGCTCGGAGGACGAGCTCCCTGGACCTGGCTCAGGAGAGGGCTGTCCTTGCAGGCCTCGTGTGGCCAGCAGTGTGGACAGCAGCATGGCTGCAGTAGGGTCACAGGCACGGAAGGTGATGGGGTGAGCCTAAGGCAGGCCTGGACCTCTTAGCTGCATTTAGACTTTAGCTAAACAGGAGGAGCTGGAGGAGCACGAAGAAAGCCACATTTTTGGAGGATTCACAGTACGTGGAGGGGTGGCATGCACTGTGGACTCTGTGCGGACAAGATTGGAGAGGAGAGTATAGGAGGGGCAGGCCACGCGGGGAGGTATCCCAGGAGGACAGACCCGGCAGGAGGTGAAAAGTCTAGGGTGTGCTGGCGGAGCCCCAGTTTTTGGGTCCCCAACAGTGTCAGGACCTGTGACAGCTGCTTTATAGTGTGATCTCATTTGATCCTCAAATTGTGCTGGGAAATGAGTGTGACATACCCATTTTCCAGATGAGAAAGCTGAGGCTCAGGAGGTGAAGTGGCTTGCCTGAGGTTGCACAGCCCGGGGGCAGCAGAGCTGGACCCAGAGCCAAATACTGAGGGCCGGGCCCTGCACTCCCCCCTGTCCTCCCAGGCTGCCGGGGGAGGGGGCGAGGCAGAGTGGGACGGGCGTGCCAAGTGAAGAGTTGTTGCCTTGTCTGTGGTGGGAGTTGGCGTGGGGGCACCCTTGTATGTTTACAACCTTAAGGAATAGACTTTTCTTTAGGAAGCAAAAGTTTGGTTGCGCTCAGTGAGCAGGAAAATGGAAGTGACCCTGGAGCAGAGATTTAAAGCCCTGTTGGCCATTTAGGCAGCCCTGTGTTTAATAGCTTGGGAGCCCAGAGTCAGAGCGATAAATCCACTCTGCACCGTGAGGTGGGGAGCGGGCCTCCTGGGGTCTCCCTGCTCTCTGCATTCCATCGGAATGCAAACCTCCTGCCAGCCCAACTTGGAAGTGGATAGGGTGGCTGGCCACCCAGCTCCCCAGGACTGCAGGGGCCGTTAGCACCGACTTCAAAGCAGGGTGTTGCCAGCATTTTACATAGGAACACAGAAAGGGCACAAGGTTATATGTACATAGAAGCACAAGTACTAAATAAATATGTGCAAATCCAGACTATAAAAAACAATGCTAGAGGGTTCTTCTCCAAACAGGGTATCAAAGGTTACTTCTGGGTGGGCAGAAGGAAAGGTGAGTTTCTTGCTTCTTTGTGCTTAATGTACCCTGCACATCAACACGGCCACAGGGATATAGAAGGTGCTCCCCATCTGTGCCTGCTTCCTAGCAGATTCTTGGGGTACCCATGCCTCATCCCCTGTGCCCTGGGTTTCAGAGCCACCGGTGTGGGCAGTCACCACGCCTGCGCTGCTCTGTCCCAAGCTGTAGGCAGCCACTCCACAGGATGCAGCTTCAACTTGGGGCTCCCCTCAACCACTGTGGGGAGAGGGGCAGTGGATAAAGGTCCCTGGCACCCCAGCCTCCAGGACAGTTCTGAGGCACGTTTTATGCTGCTGCTCAGAGGCTCCTAAGAGAATAAGCCCTGTTGCCGCCATCTGTGTCAGCTCGTTAACATACCCTTGCTGTCTTCCTCCTGACCCTTGCGCACTCTGTCCTCTCCCTCGCATTTTCAGAGATCACCTCCCCCCAGGACTGCCTGCTCCCAAAGCCTCATCTCAGGGGTGCCCCAACTAAGCTAAGCCCACTCTGAGCAATGTCTTTTAGGCCATGTTCTAGGTTGATACAAGCACATCTGTATCCATATCTAAACACCAACGTGCCCACCTGCTTTTTCACAAAGCACAACTGGGACTAGACTGTCCCTACCACTCTGCGACTTGCCTCCGTGGTGACTCAGAGGCCACACTACAGTGGGATTTCAGGTGCCGGCTAATGCACCTACCAGCCCTTCCGGGCGGCCTTGATCCTGCTCTCCGTAGGCACCCACATCCCTCAAGGATGTGACCCATCCCAACTGGAGGTTATGGGTCCTTAAGGAGGGGGGGTGTGTGACACAGCCTCCTCCTCAGACGGCAGGTCAGTGGTCACTGTCCAAACACTGGCTGAGCCTTCTCCACCTCCCCCAGGCCAGATCTGGGCTGGGCTTTGCAGCTGCTAAGACGGCCCCACACGGTCCAGCCCACTTGTCCAGCAGAAGCAGAACAGTCCGGTAGGAACCACAGGGTCCCGGAGACCTCAGATAGCGCAGAAAGGGCATCCCCGGGGCACAGATGGCAGATAAAGGAGAGCTCTGCAGAGGAAGGGACCTCTGAGTCCTGAAGCCTGGGCGTCTGCCAAGAGCGGCAGAGCCCAAAGGAGCGAGGCAGGCCAAGGTGTGGAGGCAGGAGAGGGGGTGTGGGGGAGGTAGGACAGGGAGCAGATGTGGTGTTTCTCATGACTCAGCCTATCCTTTTCCTTGACTGCAACGGATTCTTTTATCACGACTTTCACAAGCAGGCCCATGTCTGCCAACAGCCTTAGGGTCAGGAACTGAGGGGATGATGGACGCGTTTGGACAGAAGCCCTTACTTCATTCTTTGGGGAATTTGTCAAAAGCCAGTTATCTTTGAAAAACCAATTTTCAGGGATTTCACAGAAATCATTCCAGAATTTGTGAGTGTTGACAGCTCTGCCACTAATCAGCTGGGTGACCTTGGGAAAGTCACTTTAGAGCCTTTTTGCTTTTTCAAACGCAGCTGACCAAATCTGAGTGTAGCCGTTTGTGTGTTGGGGGTGGGGGACATTCATGGATACTTGTCTGAGGTGATGCTGGCCACCCACCCCTTGTTTCAGTTCCTATCCCCCTTCCAGACTGCTTATGAATTAAGGGGTAAGCAAAAGAGTTCTCTCTTTCTCTTTTTTCCCCTGCCCCCCCCTCCCAGATTGGGAATACACATTAGGATCAGCTCAGAATTTAAACCCCAATTCTACCACCATGTGACCCTGGGCAAGTCATTTTTTAAAAATTCACTCATTCTGTTAATTGAGCACCTACTATGTGACAATCACTAGCAGGCACTTGGGATACAAAGGCAGAGGCAAAACAGACAAAAACCTCTGTCCTCACGAAGCTTGTATTTTAGTAGGTGGAGATAGATAATCAGGCAATAAATGAATAAACTGTTAGCTAGTGATAAGTGCTATGGAGAAAAATAAGGTAGAGAAGGCTAGAATGTTTTGAAGGAGACCTTGTTGAGGAAGAGACATTTGAGCCAAGAACTTGAAATAGGAGCAGCAGTGAGCCATGTGGGTGTATCTGAGAAGGGCCATCCAGGCAACAGTAACAGCCAGTGCAAAGGCCCTGAGGCACATGTACTGTGAAGGGTATAGGAGCAGGGTATGCAGCCAGAGAGGATGTAAGCACAGGGATAGGCAGATCAGGTATGACATTTGGCTTTTTCTCTGAGTGAGGTGGGGTGTCACAACAGACTCTTGGGAAGAGGGGCGACATGGTTTGCCTTAGGTTTTAGTGGGATCACGTTAACCGTGGTGGCCAGGGTAGACACATGGAGATGACTTCAGAGGCTACTTCAGTACAAGTGAGAGATGCTGGTGGTCTGGATCAGGAAGGTAACAGAGAGGTGAGGAGAAGAAGCCGAATGCTAGATGTATTTTGAAAATTCCAACAGCATTTGCTGGAGTGGGTGAGAGAAAGAGAAGGGGGTCAAGGAGTCAGGGACGACTCCAGGTTTTGGCTCTGAGCAACTGGAAGGGTAGAGGTGCCATTAACTGAGACGAGGAACGCCCCAGGTTGCGGTGGCAATCAGGAGCCTGACCTTGGACCTGTGGGGGTTAAGATGCCCATAGGGCATTCAGGAGGAGGTGCTACGTAGGCAGGTGCCTCTGGGGTGCAGCAGACAGGTCCAGCAGACAGACTATTTTTATAGCCACGACACAGTGTGAAGTCCCCTGGGGATTGAGTGCAGCTACTGAAGGGAGCCCAGGACTGAGCCCTTGGACCCTGTCATGCTTAGAAACCAAGCCTCAGTTTCTCCTCCTGTAAAATGGGAATCGAAACCAGAATCACCTGACAAGGGCTGTTCTAGAGATCATGTGAGACCCTGCACGTATTTCGCACATATTATCGAGGGCATGGGGAAGAGTGCCAGAAACACGAGTTGTTTTTCATGATAGAGATAGTTGTTATCAACAGGAAATTACGGTCTCAGCAAGCATAAGGCCTCCCACTTATCAATGCTGTTTAACTTTTATATCCACTCTGCTACTTTTTGATCATCAAAAGTGTCCCGAGCAATGAGACAGGACATAATCGCTTCCACGTGCCAAGTGATAAACCTGGGGTTCAGAGAGGTTAAGGGAGGCATGCAGCTTTTCACCCTGTTAGTGACAGAGCCAGGGCCGGGCAGGGACCATCCCGCCCACCCCCACTCCCGCTTCTCTGATCTCCCTGCCACAGCCTGTTCAGGCTGACAGAGGACTCGATTGAGTAGCGCAGGTGCTGCTCGCCAGTGAGAGTGTGGATGGCAGCTTTACTCAGGACCAGTCCCAACGGCAGGGCTCCCTGTAGAGGTACCAGTGGCCCAGGTTCATGCTCCATGGCCAGGGACACAAACTGAAGCCTACAGAGATGGGGACAGGGCAAGGTGCCTTCCTTCTGTCAGACGACTTCCTTTTTCGAAGCGGCCGAGGCGGCAGAGCTCATTCCCACACTAGCTCTAGTCAGCAAAGCTGGTGCGAACCGGAGCTGCCTGGCCCAATGCTGCTTTTCTTAGCAGTCAGGGCATCGCCCAACATAGCTGACAAACCTGAAGAAGCTGTGAATCCAGACTTTGCAACCTGGGGGGTTTGTGGGGAGGTTTGTGGGGTTTGGCCTTGAGCTGAGCTGAGCTGGGTTCAAATCCCAACTTCCCTGATTCCCCGCTGGGCACCTGGTGCAAGTTATTTGACCTCTTTGAGCTTCCGCTCTCTCTTCTGTAGGGTGGGGGGTCACCCTTGGTTCCCAGGATGTTTAGGGACTAGAAGTAACATGTAGAGTGAGTGGCACACAACAGGGCTTGATAAATACTGGGTGATGATATGATTATTATTATTATTATTACCATTGACATTATCAGCCAACAAAATGAAAACTTTCAGGGTGAAATCAACCTACCTACATTCAACCAAAGCCCTTCTCCTTCATTGACCATACCCACCGTTCTCTGCTATCAACAGGGGGTCAATCAAGAAGTACTGATTGGAATCCACTATCAGTCATCACTGACACAGCCGCCACCTCTGTGGGCTCCTGGGCCCCAGGAGTGGAGCTGGAAGCAGGGAGGCAGTCACTGGCTTTGCCGCTGTCCTGCCCATGAGCTGGCCCTCTGGGAGAATGACCCACAGAATGACCTTCAGTCTCCGGCTCCAAGGGCTTCCTCGCAAGCTTGCTGATTGCACTGGAGTGGGCCTCCAGCCCTCAGTACCCTGACACAGGGAGAGCAGTGAGAGAAGCTAAGGATGGGTACGCAGCCTGGGCATGGTCTCAAGGCAAGGGGAGAGAGGGGGCAAGGCCTGCCTCCACTTCCACGGGGAGGGACCCCCTTCCTGTGTCCAGCGTACACTTGATATACTATATAGTCCTTCTCACCTGCTCCACTGTAGAGAGGGGCTGCTCTCCCCATTTTAAGAGGTTCAGAGAGGTGAAGCAACTTGCCTATGACCACACAGTTGTCTCAAGACCAGTCTGTGCTTGGGCTCCTGCTCTTTCTCCTCTGCCTCCCTCCCTCTGATGTCAGAAGGGGCTGTGGACCACACTGTGGCTGCCAGCCTGCAGGGCGGGTTTCAGTGATGGGCTCGGGGGAGGGGGCAGTGGTGGGGCTGAGCTTGACCTACCTGGAGATGAAAGGTGCTGGGATCCCTACTCGGAACGGAGAGGAGGAGGCGGAAGGTAGGGCAGCCCTGGTGAAGTGGGAATGGTAGCAGAGGTCATGCAGAGAGATGAAATGTTCTTTCTCATAATAGAGTCTGTGGGGAGAAATCCAGGCTTCTTGGAACCTAAACCTGAAAATGCCAGCTGGCCATAATGACAACAACAATAATAAAATACATAATAATGTCATATATTGTGGTAGGCACTTTTCATATTGTAAATCTTCCCAGCAAATCTGCTGAGTAGATGCTATTTCCTTTTCTATTTTGTAGATGAGGTAATTGGGGCTCAGAGAGGTCACTTAATTTGCCCAAGGTCGCTCAGCTAATAAGTGGCAGAGCCAGGATCCAAACCCGGTCTGTCTCATTTCAAAAACATGCTCCTTCTGTTATACCAACTGAGGTATAATTTAATTCGTCAGAATGTTTGATCGTATGTGACAAAGAGGAGGCCCAGAGAGGTTAGGCTGGGCGTGAGGCCCACAGTGGATTAGTCACAGCTGGGGAAGCTTCCGGATCTCCAGAGCCACCTTACCACCAGGCACTGATGGAGAAGGGCTGTGTGCCAGCTGCCAGGGTCCGGCGGGCTCCCTTCTTCCCTCCTTCCACATGCATATTTATCATATTCACATATATTTTTGTGAGCAGCTCAAACCTCTGCAAGGGTCTCAAACTGGAAGGCAGGGGTCTTCCTTACCAGCTGGGCGTGAAGAGCCATGAACCCAGTCCCTGAACTCCGGCCGAACAGCCTCCTCTAACACCACAGAAACATTCTGTACAGACTCGGGCGATCATTGCCAACTTCTGGGCCTCAGTTTCCTCTTCTGGGAAGTAGGGGCTTGCAGCCTCTCCCTCTGGGATGGCAGGGGTGTTTTTAGTGTGGTGATGTCTCTAAAAAGCCAGCCACATGTCCAGCACCCAGTCGACGTTTAACAAATGCCACCCAGGCCTGGCCTGGTTCTCTTTAGTGATCGGTAGCTGGGCACACTCGTTCTGTTTCCAGAACAATGTTTGCCGCAGTCTTGCTGCCTGGGGCCGGCGGGACTACTGTGGTCTCCAGAGGGAGACGGCGTTCCTCTTCCTCTGCCTCCTGTGGCTCCCCCGGCAGCCTCGGCTGTGTCCACCTGACCAGGCACCGTCCACCCCTCCTCTGTGCCCCGTGGCACGGCACACGGTAGGGGCTGGGGAACTTGGGGAGGGGTCAGATTCGGCTCCGGCTCCATCAGATCTGTGCTCACTACCACAGGGCACCCCAAGGAGCAAGTCCGGCAGCCTCCCCCTGGGGCGGCTCCTGGCCTGCACGCCCACCTGGGGGGGGGGGGAAA
>LNAC01000065.1:854569-928416 GCA_002007465.1 Ailurus styani
AGGGCAGACCGGGACAGACGCACAGTCACAGGACCGAAAGGGGCGCTTTTTTTCCAACGGACCCCTCAAAAGTGGATTCCGTGATGTTTACGGTGGCTGGTTTAGATGGGGGCAGAATACCTGCTCATNGGTGGCTGGTTTAGATGGGGGCAGAATACCTGCTCACGATCTGTGCGTATATTAAGTCACGGTGGTTCACCTAAAACAGTACGGCGTCTTGTGTTCATTATATCTCAGTAAAACTGGAAAACCATTTCTTTTTTAAGATTTTATTTATTTATTTCACAGAGGGAGAGAGATCACAAGGAGGCAGAGAGGCANCTCCCCGCTGAGCAGAGAGCCCCATGCGGTCCTCGATCCCAGGACCCTGAGATCATGACCTGAGCCGAAAGCAGAGGCTTTAACCCACTGAGCCACCCAGGCGCCTCGGAAAACCATTTTTAAAGAAGAAGGCCTAACGCGTTTTAGAAAAATTCCCACCCAAAGAGATCGAACTAAAAGGTTGGTTGGTCCTTAAAAGGATAATTTATCAGAAGACTTCACTGAGGTTGAAAAAGCTCTTTCCCCGTTTTGAATAAATGAGGTGTCAGTGAAATAACGCCAGCATTAAATAATAAAGGCACCCCAGGAAGGGTGTGATTAATTATCTAATGAGGGCACACGCAATGAGTGCTGTCGGCCTGTGCAAAGGCGCGGCCCCCGCGGGCGCAGAGTTCCGGAGGGGTACCCGGAGGAGCACCTCGAGCAGGGCCAGGATGCAGTAGGCACCAGCTGGAGGAAGAGGGCGGGAGAGGTGCTCCAGGCAGGCCGAATGGCAGGAGCGGAGGCAGGAGGCTGCAGAGCACTGAGTCTGCAGGAGGGAGGTTTGTGGGTGGGTTCCTTGAGGGGAGACTGCCGGGGCCAGACTGTGACCCGGGCACGCCGCAGACATCTCCCGGTGCCTGCCGCTGACCGGTCCACAGAAGCTTCTTTGAGGGCCTCCCAGGCATGCCCCTGAGAATGCCCTGTGGAGGGCTGAGGGCCGGGGTTGTTTTTGGCAGCTCGGGGTCGGGAAGTGCGTGGGAGGAGATGGCCCGGCGGGGCTGAGAGGCTGCCAGGCCTCGCAGTCTGCACACAGGTGGCTGGTGTCAGGCGGGCAGTGGTGTCTGCGGACCTCACTGCCCAGATGGGCAGGGACGCCCATCACAAGTGAGCCTTTGTGGCCCTGGTTTACGAAACCGGCCAAATATTTTCCCTGTCACTTTATGAGGTGCTAGCTTTGCCCATTCAAGCTGGGAAAAATAAAGCGTCGCATAATTCGCTCCATTAGAGCTGAGGAAGTTTGAAGTTAAGGGAATTCTTCACCCCTGGGAAGGTCTGTCAGCCCGAGGGGGAGGGGTGTTCCCAGGATCCCACCTCTGGAGGGGCTGTGGGCACCATCCAAGTCAGCTGCAGGTTTTGCAGATGGAGAGAATGAGGCCATAAGCCTGGAAAGACAGCCCAGGAGATGGTGTTAGATGAGGAGAGCCAGTTCCCTGACAGTCTTCTTTAGCACTGAGCTTTTGGGGAACAAGGTTTAGCTTCTTATTCACAGGTGAGGCCAGGGAGGTCACAGAGAAGGGTAGATGGGAGTTCTCCTACAGAACTTGCCCACAAGGCACAGAGGTTTCTAGAAGGGTTTCAGAGCTGAGGTCCCTGGTGGGAGGGGATGTTGGAAAGCGTCAGCCTTATGTGGTTAGTGAGTGGGCAGCCACCAACATGCTGTGATTTCTAGCTTCCCGGTGAGTTCTTATGTCCCCTACAAAGCCCCCGTTCTTACTGACCATGGCCTAGAATTTCGTTGGTAGACCTACTTCCCTTTTGCCTTTAGTAGTAAGTGCCATGGGTACTTGCTATTCTATGTCAAGCACTTCATTAGGCACCATGTCCTTGTCTTCAGCTGAGGCTTACTGAAAACCTACTACATACAGGCCCCTGAGAAGGCGGTGATGAAAGTCTTCTTTACAAGAGCCTATTTATAGTAGCAGTGAACCCATTGTTACAGATGAATAAGTTGAGCCCATAGACAAATGACTTGCCAGAGACAGGCAGCTCCTCCATGACAGAGCTGCATTTGAAAGCCAGGCCAGTCTGATATCAGTGCCTGGTTTCTCTCTACTCCCTCACTGGCCAGGGTAGAAAAAGCAAATAATTAGCAAAGAAGAAACAATGTATATAGCCCCAGTTATAATTCTTTGGTTTGCTTTTGAAGTCATACTCAAATTAATCATACATGTATCATAATTAAGATACATTTTCTTAAAAGCAGTTCCATGATGGCCACTGACCTCAAGGCCGCAAGGCATCCGGTAACTCCGCATCACCACCTGGTGGCAGAGCTGTCACATAGCAGGGGAGAGAGATTTAGAAGAGCGAAGACTGAACTAGACAACAGCTATGGGTCAGCGGAAGGGACATCATGTCTCAGGGATCCTGGCCTGTGATCTGGCCTAGACTGACCACGTGGGCACTGAGTCTGCTGCTTCAGCTCTCCGGACAGCAGGTCCTTGATATGTGCAGTGCCTGGTGGACTGGCATCCCTGGAGATCCCTTCTAACTCGTACATTCCCAGACTCCTTGTCTCTTAGGTTGCATTGAACTCGAGGGAGGAATGAATGCTCAGGTGGATTTTGAGGCACCAGTGCAAAAACTGGTGTTGGGCAAGCAGGGCTTTCCGGAGGCCTCCTCTTCCAAGTGTAGGGCTTGGCCTGTCATGAGTTTCTTTCCTCTGGAATCTTCTCTGATTCCAGGACTCTTAAGGTTCATTCTCACCCCTGCCTTTCCTCACTGGGCCAGAGATCCCTTTCCACCCACTGTGGTGTCTCCATCAGGAATTACCTCTGATCATAGTCCAGGAACTCAAGTCCAGGGTCAGAGAAGGCCTAAGCCAAGAGGGGTGGTTTATTAGACATATTCTCTTGTAAGAAACAGCAAACCTGACCCAAAGTACCTTGTTTTAACAAAGGGAATGTGTATGCTTTTGTCACTGACTAGTACTTGGGGAAATCCGGCCTCAGCCTCACTTACATCCAGGGTTCAAACACCATTGCCAGGAGTTTCTCTCTCTCCATTTCTCAGCTCTTTTTCTTTCCTTCGTGTCTATTGGCGCCCTAGGGGTATTTCGTGGGGGGGGCTTTAGGTTCTCATACTCTCACGCTACACGAAATGACACAATCTAAATAAGGACAGTGATTCCCCCTGATCCCTAGCCCTCCCATCCCACAAAGCCCCACCCTTCAGCCCCCTCTACACACACATTCCGGAGGCCCCATGGTTGGGGTTTTCTTTCTCAAATCCCAGAACGACCGCAAGGAGCTGCTGGGGCTACCGGTTCCCTCCTTATCTTGCGGGAGCCCGCAGGTTTGTAACCGCCTTGCCCAGCGCGTCCTAGAATGCATTCCAATCGGCCCTGCTCGGCTCACATGCCCACTCCCGAACCAATCACGCCGGTCGCTGGGTTGGAATGCGCTGATTGGCTGAGCCCCAGTCAGTCTCCACCCATGGAGCCGGGATGGGGCCCACCTGGGAACATTCAAGGTCCTCAGGGGAGTCCCAAGAGGAGAGAGAGGATGCTGGAGGCAAAACTACCAAAGATCCATTCGTAACTAACATGAGGATTAACGGAATGATCTTTCGGCCAAATCCGGGTGATAATCAAGGCTATCCTTCTGATAACCTCACGTGGTTGCCTCTGGGGTTTCATGCCACAGCAGCTGGATCCCGTCCTCCCCACACTTGCACCCGCAGGGGCAGCCGGGTGAAGGCGCATGTTAGCGATGACCTCAGTTCAGAGACCTGGAAAAGGGGAGGCATTTCTTGAGGTTCCTGGGTTTACCCATGCGAGTGTGTCTTGCATGTGATGTCATCGTGTAACCACTGGGACACCCTTACCTCCCCTCCTCTGGTCTCTGGTGTTCACTCAGAGATTTTATTGGTCTGTCCAGTGTAGGTTCCACTCACTGTGCTGCCCTGCCGGGACCGGTGTTGAAAAGCCCGGAGAGGGATTCCGAATGGGCAGGGCCTCGTGCTGCGGACGGGGACCAGCGAGGGTCGGGGGCTTGCCAAAGCCGCTCAGCCAGTTCAGTTGCAGAGCCAAGACCGTGTGCCTGGGAGCCCCGTCCTGCGGCTGCCTCATGACCGTGGGCTCTCTGAGTAGGCAGGCAGGAAGGCGGCCGAGGCGAAAGGCCCGGATGACACCTTTGCCGTGAATACTCCACAAAATCGTTTCTCTTCGGTCAGGCAGAAGCGTGGGGCAGGCCCTCGCTGTGTCTGGGTGCATCTCCTGCGATGGTTTCTGGCCGCGGGGCAACACTTCCCAATTGTATTTTGCTCAGACTGTTAAAAATGAACTTTCCTAGCACATTCAAAAGAGGCCAAGAGAGGAGGGGCTGTGAAAGCATAGACTTGATTTTTAGCAGCTAAACCCCCCAGGGAATCATCTGGAATGGATGCTCTGTGTGTGTTTGATCCCTCAAAGATGCAGAAGGTTGTACTGAGCAGCGTTCCGTGCTAGGGCCTGGGATACACTCTGAAACCAGATGTGGACCCAGCCTCAAAAAGCTCCTGGTTTATTGGAGCAGCCACACAGATCATGGTAATTCAGCGAGATCAGATTAATCAAATGCTCTAGGATGTGCAGTGGAGGGAGTAACAGGTGTTTGGGGAAGCCGTAGCGTCTAGGAAGTGATCACAGAGGAGCGATAGCAGAGTTGAGATTTAAAGATGTTACTAGATGGAAAGGCTGAGAAAGGCATTTCAGCAGTGGGTACAGCACGTGCAAAGGCCCCCAATTAAAACACACAGGCAAGAGCAGCAGATGGCAAGTTCAAGGAGCACATGAGGCAGAGAGGAATCATGTAGGGTGACCCCACTGGTCTAGTGTGTCATTTATTCATTCATTAAAACCTGGGCCTTCTGAAGTCCCGTATTTTCTAATTTAGATTTTATTTATATTAAATACACTTATAAAGTTGAATTAAAATATGACCGTGATACAAAGCTCTCCCACCCTTTTCCCCAGCCACCCTCCCCAGAGGCAACCACAGTTGTCAAATTCTTGCATTTTCTTCCAGGATATTTTTCACAAATACGCAAACAGTGGCATTCCCCTCATGCCCTGATGTGCACCTTGCTTTCTTCACTTCATATATATATATTTTTTTTAAGATTTTATTTATTTATTTGAGAGAGTGAGCGAGAGAGAGCACAAGCACGGGGGTGGAGAGGAGCAAAGGGAGGAGAAGCAGGCTCCCCACGAAGCAGGGAGCCCGATGCAGGGCTCAATCCCAGGACCCAAGATCATGACCTGAACTGAAGCCGACGCTTAACTGACGGAACCACCCAGCTGCCCCTCCACATCATATATCTTGGAGGTGACTCAGCATATAGAGGGCTTCTTCTTTCTTCTTGACAGTGGTGGGAGTTCAGCTGTAGAGCCCCAGCTGGGCATCAAGGGCTTAGAGACCTTCTCATCCAGTCCCTCGTTGCTGGTGACAAAGACCAGAGGCCTAGAGAAGTAGGAAGCCCACCCAAGATCTCCCAGCTGTTCGGTGACTGAGCCAGGACTCAAACTCAGGTCTTCTGCTTCTCGTATGTACCCAAGGCCAGCCAGGCCCACTTCCTTGCCTCAGTGGTCCTCACTGTCAGGCCATTGGTTGGAAAAGGTGATGGGTGAGGCTGCCAGTTTTTATAGTCATCGGGGCACTGGTCCTCTTGATACGTGCTTCCAGAGACTTCTATAGTAACCTTTGTCAGCCTCCCTCCCCTCCCCCCTTCCCTACTCTCCCCCTTTCCCTTCCTTCCCCTTCCTTCCGCTCAGCTTTCTCCTCCCCACCTTTGCCTCAGCAGCCCTGTGTCAAGCCTCTGGCCCATCCCTAGCCCAGCAACCGGTCACTATGACAACAAGAGCCTTCCATCAAAAAGTGGCCTTCCAGGTATATTATTTTGAGCTTCAATTAAGCAGGGCAGGCTGCAGGCTGGGAGCAGTGCAGGGAAGTGTGTTTTATGGCCTGTGAGAGAGCCCAGGTGCTATTTATAGCTCCTTAATCGGTGTTGCTAAATGGGGTCTTAATGCAAGGCCCGTGGCAACTGCACATTTTCATCACCGAGAATCTCCTCCCCACAGTCTCACTCCCTCCATCTGTCGGCCTGAGTGGGCTCGCCTGGCAGTCCCTCCTGGGGGAACTGGTGCCTTCTCTGTGCTCAGCAACTGTCACGGGCTTCCTGGCCCTCCTGACCTCCTCCTGACACGAGCGGGCCCTTTGCAGTCCCGTCTCTGGGGACATTTGGTCCCCAGCTGTCACTCCCATCAGGAATCTGAAGTCCTCTGGTGGCCATTTGTCTCAGGGCTGGGATTCTGTCCCCAGCCTCTCCCCCCAAGCCCTCCCTGGGCCTCTCCATCAGAGCCAGAGTGGTGTGAGGGACATGTATGACTAAATATATAAGTACACATCCACAGAAGCCTTTCCATTCATACCTCATGGTATTAACAAGCAGTTTTACACCTTCCAACAGAGCAGGAGAACTCTTAGGCCCATTCCTCACAGCCGGGGAATTCAAGCTAGGGATGGCAGAGGAATTAGCTAATGTTCCTTGCCAGGCACTGTCTTGGAGCATCACATTGTGCCACCTCATTCAGCCTACACACCTTGTTTTCTAGAGAGAAGGAGCTTGTTTCCATCAGGGTGGGCCAAGTCTCGCTGCTGTAACAGACAAACCCCACATTGCACCGACTTGGAACAACTGAGGTTTGTTTTAGCCCTTCCGCATGCACATCACTGGTTGGCTAGAGGCTGCGTTCTGCAAGGTCCGTGTCCTTGGGTCCAGGGTGAAGGGAACAACCTCGAGTGGTCACTAAGGGAAAAGAGAAGGCAACAATGCACATACCAGCTCCTCAACCTTCCACTTGGAGGCGACACACAGCACTGGCCATTAGCGGAAGTCAGTTCATGGCCACACCCACCTTCAAATGAGCAGGGAAGGGGAAGGCTGTTCCCGTGCCTGGAATGGGAAAGCTGGAATATTTGAAAACAGCCCTAGTGACCTCACAGAAGCTCAGGGTCAATGGTGGGTGATTTCCCCAGAGCCCACACCTCCTAAGTGGCAGAGCAGAGATTTGAACATTCAGCTGTTTCCCCCAGAAATCTGGGCTCTTTCCCCATGTCGCAAAGTGGTTATAGACACAGGTGCTAAAGAGAGACTTTGGGCTTGAATTCTACTTCCAGTATTCACCCGCTGTGTTACCCCAGGTAGCAAGTCACGTGGCCTCTCAGAGCCTTGTTTCTCTGTAAAATAAAGATCCTAGGGCAGGACTGTGGCCTGAAAACCAAAACTTTATTCCTAAGTTTGGGACAAACTCATTTGGCAGCCAGACTCAATCCAAACGGGTGTGAGCCTATTTATAGCCATTCCTTTCACTCAGTGTGAATATTCATAGGTTTCACTATAGAAATATTAATGTATTTGATTGCAAGCATGGCCCCAGACCACAAGGATATTATGCAGTGCATGGCATAACCAGTTTCTTTTTCTTTTTTTTTTTTTAAGATTTTATTTATTTATTTGACACAGAGAGAGAGATCAGATCACAAGTAGGCAGAGAGGCAGGCAGAGAGAGAGGGAGAAGCAGGCTCCCCGCTGAGCAGGGAGCCCGATGCGGGCCTCGATCCCAGGACCCTGAGATCATGACCTAAGCTGAAGGCAGAGGCTTTAACCCACTGAGCCACCCAGGCGCCCAGCATAAGCAGTTTCATTACTAAACTCGAATTCTCTCAAATCTGGAACAGTCTGGCCCCTGGGTTTTGGATAAGGGACCATGGATCTGTAGCACTTCCCTCGAGGGGTTGCAGTGAGGATTAAGGGAAACGATGCGTCGCAAATTCTGAGCACCAGGCCCAGCGTGTAGTAAGTGTTCAAATAATTGGTGATTATTCTAGGTCCCAAGATCGAACTGACAAGACAGGGAAGAGGCACCTGCCTGGGAGAGATTGCCCCAGGAGCTGAAACCAAAGCACGAGAAGAGCGGGAATGCTCCAGTTTGCTCTTCACTGAAATCAGATCTCCCTAGTTCCTGAAAATTCTATCCTCAGAAATAGACGTTCTTTAGGGCCTCATAAATCCTTGAGTGTGATTTTGGAATGATTCACCCTGACAGCAAATAGAGTATTTGTGAAGGTCCCCAGAGAAGAAACAACACACTTCATAAGTGTGAGATATATCAAATAAGGCACGATTGGGCAAGAGCCTGAGTTTTTGTCTTATCATTCGCGTCTCAGAATCGTGGATGTTGGAAGGGAGTTCTAAAACCCTGTCCCCTCTGAAGTCCTCAGGCAGAACCTGAGACCCCACTCTTCGCTCTGATCATCTTCCCTTCTTCCGCTAAATAGACTGGAGTTTTACCTAAAAATTCATCTGGCAGGAAATTCTGCTGCTCTGGCCCAGACTCCTGCCCTTTCTCCTCCCACAGGCTGAGAACTCCAGCCCAGAAAGGCATGGTGTGTGGTGCTCAGACCCTCAGGTGACACTGCCAGGGCTGGAATCCCTCCTCAGCCCCTCACCAGCTGTGTGATCTTGGGCAGGTTGTGAACTCCATGTGGCTTCCTTTCCTTGTCTGTAAAGGAGGGTATTGATGGTTGCTGTGAGGCTTAAACAAGCTCATTTGCAGAAAGGCCTTGAAACAGGCCTACTGCCACACACACGCACTAGAAACGTGGGCTGCTATTCATAGTACGTCATAGAAAGTTCGTGGCGGAGTCGACACTGGGGTCTTCTGTCTCTCACTCCAGGGGTCTTGTCCAACTAAACGCACGTTTTTGAAAATAAGTGTTGACGAGGATATGGGGAAATTGCTGGTGGGGATGGAAAATGACACAGCCACCGTGGAAAACGGGTTGCGGTCTCCTCAAAAGGTTAGGCATAGAATCAACCTATGACCCAGCAATTCCAGTCCTCATTATATACCCAAGAGAAATGAAAGTAGGCATTCAAACAAATACTTGTCCCCAAATATACACAGATGCACTATTCACAGCAGCCAAAACGTAGAGACCACCCAGAATGTCCATCACTGGATGGATAAGCAAAATGTGGGGCATGAGAACAATGGAGTATTATTTAGCCCTAAAAAGGAATGAAGTTCTGACACGCGCTGCAGCGTGGAGGGGTTCTGGGGACACTGTGGCTAAGTGAAAGGAGCCAGATACAAGAGGCCATATATTGTCTGATGCCATTTATATGGAATACACAAAATAGATAAATCCATAGAGGGAGGGAGGCGGTTAGTGGCTGCCAGAGGCTGGAGCAAGGAGGGATGTGGGGGGAGTAACTGCTACGTGGGTACAGGATCTCCTGTGGGGTGATCCAAAGGATTCGGAACTTGAGAGAGGCAGTGGTTGTGCAACACTGTGAATGTATTAAATGCCATTGAATTATAGTTAAAACAGTGAATTTTATGCTATATAAACCTCCCTTCAATTAAAAAATGAACTTATCAGGGCTCCTGGGGGGCTCAGTCAGTTAAGCATCTGCCTTCAGCTCAAGTCATGATCTCAGGGTCCTGGGATGGAGCCCCGCATCGGGTTCCCCGCTTCCTCTCCCACTTGCCCTGCTTGTGTTCCCTCTCTTGCTGTGTCTCCCTCTGTCAAATAAATAAATAAAATCTTTTAAAAAATAAAGTAAATAAATAAATAAACTTATCACAAGGAAGCCGTCCACCGACTTCAGTCAAAGGGTGACTGTACTGATGCAGAAAATACTTGCGAGGGGGACTCACTCCCCCTGAGCCTGGCCCTGGGGAGCTCCCTTTATCCCCCATGGCCCCCCAGGAAACTGTGTGCTCCCCACACTGAACATGTCTGACTCATTCCTGATTCTGGCTGTGCACACAGCAGATCCTCAGGAAACACGGGACTCCGGGGCATAGTTGAACGCACACCAGCGCCGTCCGCCTCTCGCTGGGTCTGCAGTGACGTGGC
Organism: Ailurus styani; assembly: GCA_002007465.1. Taxonomy (NCBI): domain Eukaryota; kingdom Metazoa; phylum Chordata; class Mammalia; order Carnivora; family Ailuridae; genus Ailurus; species Ailurus styani. The sequence continues at coordinate 864,559 of LNAC01000065.1, forward strand.
GGCAGCTTGTCTTCCTCCCTGAGAAACAAGAGAAGACGGTGCTGCGTCTGGACTCGCTGTGCTGGCGCAGGGAGGTGATGCCTCTCTCGCAGGTGCGGCCCAGCAGAGGGCGGTTGCTCGCCTTAGGCGGTGGTGGCGGTGGCAGTGGTTTTATTATTACTATCACTTTAATTGGGAAACAAGTGCTCCCCCCCCCAGGGGATGTACTGAGATATAACTGACGTATAACATTGTGTAAGTTCAAGGTGAACCGCATATGGATTTGATACACTTACATATGCAGGGTAAGCTGACACCTCCATCATCACCTAATTACCTGTTCTTTTTGGTGGTGGGAACATTTAAGATCTATTCTCTTGGCCACTTGCAAGATTGGTCAAGAGGATTCCAATCTAAGTTCCTTTAGGAAACTGGTTTTGCCACAGCCTGAGCTAAGATATTTTCCTGCCTTTTTCCAGCTCATGCTAGCAAAAAAAGTTAATTTTGTCTGTCATTTTTCTCTACTAATATGTTTTTGTTCATAAACCGCCACCATCTGCTACCCCTTGTCTGGAGTAAAATAAGAAATAAGAAGGTATCTGAATTTATGGGAAAATAGATATGGGCATTTTACACCAAATATATCAGTGTTCTGGGCATTGAACAGTGTCTTGTGAGGAACAGACTCTGGAGCCGAGGGCTCTGCCCTTTACTTCTGGGTGACCTTGGGAATCACACGACCTCTCTCTGCCTGAGTTTCTCGGCTCTAAAATGAAGGTAAACATGGTGCCTGCTTTCCTAGGATGCTGTGAGGATGGAATGAGTTACCAAAGGGCAGGTGTCCGGCGCTTGGGGTGAACTCCATATTAGCCATGATTATCACTGCTGGGGTAGTGGCGGTGGTGTTATTCTGGTTACTCATTCTGTGGTGGGCCCTGCAGTGCCCCCTGACTCGCAGGTATCCGAATCCCGCCCAGTGGGTTGTACATTTCACCCACCTGCTGTCCACACAGGGAAAACTGGGTGTGAAGAAAGAGTGGATACATTTGGTGTCCAGGTGAGTGCGGTCTTTCCCAATCTGGATACTCATTAGATTCCACGCTGAGAGACCAAGGAGAGAGAGAGAATGTGTGTTCATGCAGTTTGGGTCTCTTGCATGTGATTACGGCTAGTACCGCTAGAGTCCTCCTCAGGGTGGGAACACGGGGAGCCAACTGCTGGACCCCACCGAGTCTGTGCCTCCACGGTTGGCTCGGACCTGCCGGCAGCTTGTGAGGCTGGGCTGCCCCCCAGCTGGTGAGTTCTGACAAGATGGTGAAGGGGCGTCCCTGCACGGGAGAGGTGAGCCTGCGAGCTGGGGTCTGCGTCCGGGCCTCGAAATGTCGTCTTTGGCCGTCCTAAATTGAAATAACGTAAAAATGTCCCATAAAAATCTAGATTTCAGGTTTTTTTGGAAAGAGCAGGAAATCTATAACACCAGGCCCCCCCACCTCCCACCTTCCTGCTTGGAGCCCAGGCCAGAGCTTGTGTGTGTCCTCTGGTGTCTACACCCCTCCTCCCCCCGCCCCGCATGCTGACACCTGCTCCTGCAGTCACTTAGGTTACCTCACCTGGCCCCTAGGCCTTGGAGTTCGCAGCCTCTGGTCTAAAGTCCAAACATACCTGTCATACTGGAAGTGGTTTTCATTCAGGCTCTGATCATTAACTTTTTAAAAAAAAAGTTACCTAAAGCAAGAAGCCAACTGCCTTGAAATGAGAAACAGAAATAGGACAGTAGTTTCCAAATTTGCTAGCTATTATGCTGTATCACAGCTCTTTACCAGAAAATATTTATTTACAGACTTCATCACTTCCCACTTTTTACTAGATACTTTTCCCCTTCCCAAGCTATCCCTTAAATACGGGGCTCCTCTTGGGCTACTTGGATCCTCTGACTAAAGGAGTGGGGAGCCAGGCTGAGAAAAATAGGCAGACTCCATCCAAGAATTCAGTTTACTCATCAGTTTTGCTTAACTTAAGAAAAACAAGTTTCCACCATCCTCCTCCGGGCCTGTTTCTGAGCTCACACTTGGAAAGGTCAAATAAACACAATACATCCATTAGAAGGCCTTCATATTAAACCCCCGGGGCTTGTGCTGTTTAGCAAGAGGCTGGAGTGATGACGTTTCCCAAGTGGAAGGAAGTTTGCCTGACCTTGGCTGTTTGCTAGGAAACAGGAGTCAACTATGCCCATTAGCCTCGATGGTTGCAGGGTGCACAGCCCAGGGCTGCTTCGGGAAGGGACGGTGGTGGTGCTGGTGGTTCCTCCTGGAGGGGAGAAGCCCCCTCGTGCAGGCTGCTTTGGCTTCCTTCTTTCCAGATTGTTGAGGCCAAATCCCAGGTGGAACCAGGTGGATTGGATGACCCGTTAGTGGCTGTCCCCTCCTGGGCAGGGTCCCTCATCTATGCCCGATCTCACCGCTTGCACGCTGGCCGGGGGCTATGTTAGACCAGGGGCTCACCTCCCCATCCACCATCTCCACGCATGGAGACAGAGCTAGCACACCCACACACACCCACAGGGAACAAGGCTGAGGGGCGGGATATAGGGGCACCGAGACTGGGTGACAATCAGCAGAGCTGAGTTTCTTTTCCAGCACCTGTCACCCCACCTCCCCATGAGTCTGCCAATAAAAAAGCACGTCCCGGGCCACACTGCCCCAAGTCGCGGCCCCATTTCACCACTTCACTGTGGCTCTAAGCAAGCTGCCTGACTTCTCCCTGTGCCTCAGTTCCCTCAGTCGGTAAATGGGCATTCATAATAGTAGCTACCTCACTGAGTCACAGCGAGCGGTAAGTACAGTAAGACTCAGACCATCTCCCGGCCTAAGAAGTGCTATGTGCATCCTTGCTCTGACTGTTTACATTTTCACTGCTCTTATTCCCAAAAATCCAGCCAAAGAGCCCGGGAGAGCACCAAGACAGACTTTGAAAATAAAAAGGTCGACACTCATGGCTTTCCTCATGCTTCTGCTTCTGATGAAAAGATGGGCAGGAAGAGCCCCAGAGTAGAAGGGGCTGGTGGGGAGGGCTGGACTGTGGGACTCCACAGAGCTAGATTCATACTGTGGCTTCCTGGGGCACGAGTTGCCCTGGCTTCCTCCAACCTCTGGTCAGAATCATCTCTGGGTACTGATGGGGAGACATCATTCAGGGGGTGTCCGTCCTGCTGTCCACACCCACGGCCTGTTTCCACTTTGTTCTAAAGGGGCTACTGAAACAACAGTAGCTGTCATGCGTGATGGCCCAGCGACACCAGGGCCCGAGCCCGTGGCTCCCGTCTTGTGTCTCCCCACCCCCCGAGGCAGGAGCTGTCCCCGTTCTGTGGAGGAAGCAGCTGGCCATTTAAAGCCAGAAGTCAGCTCCAGGCCTGGGCTGCCTCTCCTTTCAGCAGTGCCTTCCCCCAAGCAGTGCTAAGTTCCCGGCAGGCAAGAGTGACCCCATTATTACTCATCAGCTAGTATTCAGCTGTAATCCGTCTTCTGGCCAGAGAGGGGCCAGTCCATAACTTCCCTCTCTCACTTTTACTCTCCTTCTCTCTCTTTGTTTTTGACGGGACCTCTGATACACAGAATTAGATTCGATGTAATCCTTACTGTAACACACCGTCATTGGTCCCACACATAACCCTCTTTCATTCTAATTTGCTTATTTATGTATTTACTTCTTTATAATTTAATGCTACCATGAATCCATCCCCCAACCCAAGGACTGGAACATGGGCAGTTGGGTACCTCTGGAACAACCAATTGTTCCTTACAGATTTTTCACTTAGATGTGTAAACAATGACTTATTTAGTTTTAGTTGTTCTTGAACTTTCTAGTTTGTTCCAATACTACACTCTATTCATTGCCACAGCTTTAAGTAGGTCTTGCTATCTGGTCAGCAAGTCCTGCCACCCCCACACTCTTTCTTCTGTAGAAGGGGACACACCATGAAGAGCGGGGCCCATCTCTGAGGGCCCCAACACTTCCCTGGATGGGGCATGTCCCAGCTCTCTCTGAAGGGCCATTCTGCTCCCGTCTGAGGTCGTCCCATGTGGGACGTGTTTTTTTCCAGTATCTGTAGGGGCAGCCAGGTTTTCCCAGGACTTCGGCAGCAGGTAAAACTTCTGGGGACGTTGGAACGATGCATGGTGCAGGGTGGATAATAGCCAGAGAGCTCTCCCCACCTCCCCGAGGCTCTCCCTGCATGACCAGGGGCTGTCCTTGGCCAAAGCCAGGGTGTCCAGCCATCGTGCCACTCCCCAGGGCGAGCTCCAAGTTGAAAACAGTCAGATTTTCTGGGAAATTTTTCCGCTGAGTCAGGAACAGCCCTCCACCAGACCGAGGAACTGGCGCAGTGTGTTACTAATTCTGTCTGCCTGTGGGGACCTCGCTGGAGGGTTCTTTAGCCGGCTTAGGGCAATGTAAAGGGGCTGCTTTTTAAAATTCGTTCCTCGTACCAGAAGAGCTAGGCTGCAGTTTCATTTGAAAGATGAGACTTAGACCAGCTGCATCCTCTCTTCCAGACGCCGGCCTGCTCGTTCCCACGGCCCAGGCGCCCGTGACGTCCAGAGCAGGGCCGTAANGAGCAGGGCCGTAAGAGCTGGGCAGCGAGGCAAGAGCCAGTCCCTACCTGTGGGAGCCCACAGTCTACAGGGGTGGAAGCAGCACCAACAACAGGAAATGGTTCTAGAGCAATTCAGGGTGGCCCTGGATTTATCACAGGTTGGGGGTAGGGAAACCCCGTTGCCCCATCTGAAAAATTAGACAATGATGTCTGGCAGCAGGACGGAATATTTCCGATAGGGTTTGTCTCATAAACTCCTCAGGTGAGTCACCATAATGATGAGAACCACTCAAAGGCCTCTGCTGGGGAAGGCGATTTGGGGGACAGGAGGAAGCCTCAGCCAGCAGAGGGAGGGCGCCGTGCTGCATGGCGAGAGGGCAGAGACAGGGAGACCCTCGGGAGGATGCTTTGCATGGTGGGGTCAGCAAGTGACCCGAGGACTGGTGGCGAAGGGAGAAAGTCAGGGTGGATCAGAGATGATTAGAAGATAGGCATGGAAGGGCTCGCTGGTAGGGCCAGTTTGGAGGGCGGAGGAGAGCTTGAGAGCCTAGGACAGGGATCCCACCAGAGAATCACAGCAGAGTGGGGGATGGGCCGGGATACGTGTTCGGTTTCTCGGCTGGGCACTGGGACATGTGTGGAGGAATCCCATGATCCAAGCCTGACCACTGTGTTGGAATCACTGGGGACCTTGTGAAGTGGCTGGTTCTGATGGAGTTGTGCCGGCGGGGCTTGAGATCCCCCATTCCCAACAGGCTCCGGGGGAGGCTGACGCTGCTGGTTCGTGGACACTCACTGGGCTCCCAGACTGGAGCTGGGGTGCAGGAGGGGGGACACTGTCCCCGGTTCAGGTAATTGCAGGTGGCCTGTCCCTGCTGAGTTGAGGTCTGTAGTCACTTTCGTTCCCCTCCAAAATGAAAGTACCTCAGTTTTCAGGAATACCTGTACGGATCATCCCAGTCAGAATTCAGGGACATGACACTGGAAAGGGACACGTGCCTTTTTGGAGATGTTTTCATCAGAAGAGTGAGGCATACGCCATTTCACAGTGTGCTTTCATCCCTGGGACACGCATGGTCACCCGTATGGACACCTGGCTAGGATCTAGGGTACAGCCTCTGCTCCCAGTGAGGGGAGGACACTGACTTTTTATTTTAACAGACTAGGTCTTCTTTGACAACCAATGTTTGTTTCCTCAAAGCGTCAATTGATAAATCTACGAACTTTTCCCATTGTTACACAAATGAGATTCTTTAGACACTTCTAAGAGATAAGCCTTTGGAGCCAATAAGCATCCTCACTCCACAGTTAAATCTAACTCTTATTCATTTTCTAAAACTTCTTTTACCTGCTGCATCCTCCAGGAACCCATCCTGGGTACCCCAGGCTGGGTTAGGTGCTCCTCTTCCTGGCTTCCACAACTCCCCTTGCAGTTCCTGCTAGTAAACACAAGCCTTTCTGGGCCGCCACCGTGTATTCTGGTCTCTCTGTTCCATCTGTAGCCCCGTGAGCCCCTGGGTGCCCAGCTCCCTGCGCAGGTCTTGCAAAGCACATTTGTAAGTAGAAGTACGATGACTGCATGCATGTATGATTCATCATTGCACCAGAGGGACAAGACTTTATCCTTCCACAAAATGACACTGCGACTCTGGTATCCCTCCAAACCCTTCCCTCTCTCTCTCTCTCTCTCTTTTTAAGATTTTATTTATTTATTAGAGAGAGGGGGAGAACAAAAGCAGGGGAGTGGCAGGCGGAGGGAGAAGCAGGCTCCCTGCTGAGCAAGGATCCCGGAGGTAGGATTTGATTTGTAGGCTGTCTGTGCCTTGGGGCCCAGGAGGTGGGGCAGGACCTTCCGCTCCTTCTTGCCACATCGGAAGCTCTGCACCTGCCTTCTGCTTGTGAGAAGTCCCTCCGTGGCTCACTGCACTTGGCTCTGACCCCTCCCGCTGTCACCTGCTGACCTCTTGTCAGGGCTCCGGCCCGCACCTGCACTGGCCACCCCCCACTGACGGAATCCTGCCCAGGCACGGCCTCTCCCGGCTCAGGGCCCCGGTTCTGGACTGCCTCATGCTTGGGACACTCTCCTCCATCCACCTGCCCACCCCTGGGCCAGGCCGCAGAGCTCAGCCGTGTTCCTAAAAACCCACTCCTGCACCCCTGTCTCTGACCCCTGGATCAGCCCCCTGCACCGTGGCCACTCTTTCCTCTTGGCAAAACCTCTGGGCCCCAGGACACTCTCCTTTTGTGCTCCACCCATCCACGCCCTTTCCTTCCTCCTCACCCCACTGAACGACAAAGGGTATGGAGGCAGGCCCGGGGATGGGCAGCCAGGGTCTGAGAATGCAGTGGAACAGGGAGCACCTTGAGTTTGGTTGGTCTCTGTTCAGTTCCTTCAGACCCTCCTCGCCCCAACCCTGCCGCACAGTGGAGTGCAAAGTGGCTGAACAACTGGCAGCCCAGGGCCCCAGCTGGCCTCGGCCACCCGCTGGCAGAGCGGCTCCACCTTTGGAGGGGGCCCAGGGCCCCGCCCCTATCAGCATGGCAAGGGGTTTGTCAAGAAGGCTCGGGGTCCCTTCCACAGCTGACGCTTAACTGAGCAGAAATCACATTGAATACTGGCAGCGGAAGGAGTCTAACTGAACCCAATCAGATTAGGCTTAAATATACACGAACAAGTGAATGGCAGGGCCAGTGAAGCCTGTGAGATGAATGTTAGATGAGCCTCAGAGACCTAGAGCTGTGGCTCCCAGGCTGCTAGCACAGGCCAGGTGGGCTTCCTGGGGGAGGTGGTACCTAGCTGGCCATAACCTGCCATATTATCAAAGGCAGGGCTGGCTGCTCAGACGACACACTCAGGTTTACCAAGTGAGGCTCATTTTAGCCACAGGCTCACACTAGCACTGTCAAAGGAATGAAGAATCTGGTGACCTGGATGCCTCATCAGAGGGGCTTTCCTCCATGGGTATCCACTGCCCTCTTGGCCAAGATCTCAGCAAGCTGGCGCTGCCTGTCTGCTCACTTTGCAACTATGCCCTGGCCCCTCCAAAGCCAATGGAGGTGAGCTGTGGCCCTCACCCAGCTGTGAGGAAGAAGGAATGGCTCTGGGCAGGCACTGGGGACTCAGGCCTCCCTGGAGATCTGGCCTCAACTCCTTTTGGGCCCTCTCAGCCTCTAGGCAGGTGCAGCCTGGAGAAACCTCTTTGTGTTTAGGTTGGGGAGGACTGGGGAGATGGGAAGAGGTGCCTCACCTGCCCAGGCTCGGAGCCTGGCGGCACTGTGGAGAGCTGTACCAGAGAGAAATCTTAGCTTGGCTTCTACCCTAGTCCAAGGCCAAGGCCAGGCTCTATTGTCAGCAAACTTGAAATCTCTCCAAGCAGGGTAAGACATCTTCCTTGGCCAGTTCTGCAGACAGGGAAATCAAAGCATGAGAACATCACTGTTTTAATCAGTCTTATTAAGAAGGGTTTGGAGGGGGACGCCTGGGTGGCTCAGTCGGTTAAGCATCTGCCCTCGGCTCAGGTCATGATCCCAGGATCCCAGGCCTAGGGGCAGGGGAGTCCAGGGGAGAATGCTCTGGGCACTTAAGGCAGGAAGTGGAGGGAGCTCTGAGAGAAGTCCGAGTGCCATTTTCTGTGTAAAGCTGCAGTTCCCGAGAGCAGAGTGGGAAATTCGCTGAGGGCTGGGGCACAGAGCATGACGGGGACAATAGCACTTGAGAGAAGCGATGGCCATAGACACGGGATCCAATGGCTCTTCATGTCCATCACTCTACCTTCCTTCACATCCATGTTCCATTTTCTCCCCTCTTGTCCTGGAAGCTCGTACCATCCTGTTTGTTGGATTCCTTTTTCATTTTGCTAAAGCTCGTCCCTGTGTGCTGTGCCAGGCAGTTCCCCTGTGCCTGGGGGCACCGTGGAGTCTTCAGGGGGCTGTTCTGCGGGGCACACCCAGAACCTGGCCTGGGGAGCCGGAGGGCAGGCCAGACCCACGGGGACTCCATCCAGATGGAAACTTCCTCCCATCAGCCCCCATGCCCCCTGCGGCGGAGAAGGCTTGGCTTGGGCTCCACGGGGCCTCTCTGTTTGACCTCAGTGCTGAGCAGGAGCTTTCCCCAGACTGTCCACCTGACGCAGAGTGCAGGCCCGGGCTTCCGCTGCCCCCAGTGCCAAGCTCAGAGTTCTTCAAGGGAGTACCCCGATGTTTGCTCCAGTCCGCCCTCTGTTGCTGGAGCTCGGGGTTTCTCCAGGGCTCCTCAGGTGAGAGCCACGTCCAGCCCTGGCATACAAGGCCACCAGCTCTCTTACTTTCCCACCAGCCTGTCCCACCTGCCTGTGTCTTCCCAGAATTTACCCAAACGTCTCAGCTGCTGCCTGCCTTTCTTGCTTTCCAGTATTGCTGTCAGATCCTTTAAACACATACATGCACACACGTGTGCATCTCTTCTACCCTTTGGGGGAGACGGGGCTGGGACGGGTATAAGCACGTGGCCCAGGCTGCCCCCGGGAACACAGGCCCATGCAGTTCCGGTGGCATTTTCTAGCACTCTTTGTTCTGGGTTCTCCCCTTTGGAGGTTTCCCACGTCCTCCCTCCACAGTGTTGCTAGGGAAGGCCATGCATTATTTAGGACCATTCTGCTGTGCAGCACTCCTATGCGCACAAAGGGACTCGCTGACTCTCTATCCTGGGGAAAAATGTGGGCCCCATCTGTGCCAGGGTTGCTTACTGGCCCGGAGTTCATCAGGAAACACTGCTTATGTCCCAGCTGCAGGCACAGCCCTTTTTGCTGGGGGAGACAGTGAAGCTTGCAAAGAGAAAACCCCAGATTCCAAATGCTTTCTAGATGGGAGCTGAGGTCCCTGTCGACCATGACAGGACTAGTTGGTACATATATTTCAGAAGTGAGTAGGTGATGATGTATTTGTCCATGGCTGTAACTAACCAAGTGAAGTGACACCTGACAGATGTGGATGCTGAGGGCGGGGGAGCCAAGTCTTTGGGGGAGGAGGTGACCCTTGGCAGGGGACCTACTGAGGAGGCAGGTTTCTGGCAGGCGGTGCAGGGGAGGGTCTTCCAGCTGGACGAGCAGCATGAGGGGAGGCCCAGGGCCGTGCAAGCAATCCTCCTGAGTCTTCTGACACCGAAACCATAGCCAGTGGATAAGGGATTATCACGGTATATGGTGCATGGAATGTGTGTGTGTCTGTCCGCATGCGTGTCTTCTCATTTCTTTTCCTTAAAACAAAAGTTACCCAGGTCTACTTGAGCTCAGATGTCAGGGCTGTCACTCAGACCTTCCCCCATCTGCTGACCACTGTCTAAAACTGTTGCAAAAGAATTTCACCTCCTGACCTTTAAATGTTGCTCTTTTTTCAACATATAAACACAGGGATGGGAGTAGGGTCTGGGGACTCACATGTGGGCATCTTCTGCTGCAGGGAGAGGAGACCGTCGAGGAGCCCAAGAGAGCTGCTTCCCCCAGTGCCTGGGGGAAATCTGTATTTCCATCACAGACACGGGCTGTCTACGCCAGAGGATCTAACTTCCCCCATTTTATTGACAGCAAAACAGAGTCCCTGGAAAGTTCCAGGGCTTACGCGGGGTTGATTGTACAGGAGATTCGTGGCAGAGAATTATGGAAAATTCAGGTCACTGTAGAACCTTGGAGATGATTGCCTTGGGATATTTTTAGCATGGAACCAGACATTCAGCCCCAGCTCCAATAAATCTTCATCAAGAGCCGAGTGTTGCTGTCAATTAGGACGATGTCCTGAGGCATTTTTAGAACCACAATAAGTAAACTATTACTATTTTTAAAGATACCTCTTGGGCTGATGGCCTGGAATAAGACATACTGTAGAGAGAGTGCCTTTAAGGCAGGGGCGTGCGGTGTCATACCATCGTCGCAACACGCGGACGAAGGTGTGTTATCTCACCTTCTTTCCAGAGGAGGAAAATGTAGGTTCAAGAAGGGGAGCCAGCCGTCTGGCCCACTGGTAGTGGGAGCAGGAGCAGGGACTCCACCCCAGCCTCTTCTTCCCACTTTACCCCGTTGGGACAGGGGTTTGCCGGGGCGGGGGGGATGCCTGGCTTGTGTTGGATCCACACCCACCAAGCAGCCAGTGTCTTTTTCTTTTCCTTAATGTACATGTGTTTTTGAAGTATAAATAGGCAGAAAGTATGTGAAACTCAGGGGACTAAGCTCGATGGTTTTCACCAGCTAAACACACTAGTACAGCCAGAACTCAACAGAACAGTGTCTACCCCCCAGAAGCGTCCTCCTGCCCCCTCATCACCTCCTGCCCGATATCGGCACCGCCCTCACTTCGTCATCCCAGCTTTGGAAGCTTGTAAGTGCAGCCGCACACAATGTACTTTTCTTTCGCTCACAGTTATGTTTGTGATTCATCCACGTGTTTGCGTGTCCCTGTGGGTCCTTCCTTCTCATGGCTGCTTAGTGTTCCGCTCTATGAAGAGACACGGTTTCTGCGTGCGGTCCCCTGATGGCAGATGCAGAACTGTAGTTTTCAGATCGGTGCTCTTACAAACAATGCTTCTGTGAGCATTCGAGCACATGCATTTGGGACCCCTGTGTGCACCTGAAGTCTAACCGCAGGCAAGAGGCTCAGCTTTAGGTGCCCGGAGTGGCTGTGCCCACTCGCATGCTCTCAGCATTACGAGAGTCCCTGTTGCGCCGCATCCTTGTGCACACTTGCTGTTGTCTTGTTTGCATTTGGGCCCTTCAGCTTGGCGGTTAGCAGACGCACATCGTGGCGCTAATCCACACTTCTCCGGTGAGTCATGAAGTTGAGTGCTTTTTCATGGACTTAGTGCCCATTTGGATATTCGCTTTTGGGGAACAAGGAATCCTTTTACAAAAATTTTTGTTTTAGTTGGAAAACATTTCTGAAAATGACTCCCGTGCTGAAGGATCCTGGCTTTCTCTTGCCACCTGGTTGATCATTTCTAAGCCTCGGCACTTGGCTGCTCGAAGAAGGCTTCCGAAGCCAAGGGGAGGCAGGGGGCTTTGGGAGTTTCACAGCCACCACAAGGACTTGTCCTGTGCGCCTGGGCACTGCTGTGTGGCTGTCCATGTAAAGGTCCCTCAAGAAATGAGAAGAGGTGATTTATATCACACTTAGCGCTAACGATGTGCCCTGGGCTCCGCCCCAAGTCCTTTCTCGCTTCCTTTAGAGTTGGGCTCTGGATCAATCTCCGTGACTGCAGAGGAATAACAATAAACAAAGTTCTTCCCTTCTCCCCAGGCCCTAACTAGGCAAGGAACACACAGGGAATTGGGTTTGCTGACAAGGCTTAGCCTTTTGGGCACTGAGGACCTAATGTGTGCCTAGAGCTTTAAAATATTTAAGAAAGCTGTCAAGCTCTGGCAGTGATTATCAGCTCAAAATTTTCCTGATGCAAAGTGCAAGCCATCTCCTCTCATTTGGAGAAGGAACTGCTGGCCTCCCGGCCAGAGCCTACCTCATTACCAGCCCTCCCAAGCTTATCCTCCCCAAGGGCAACCACGCAAAGCCTGGACGGGAGGAGAGAGCTAGAAGTGGGGAACGGTGAACACCTACTATGTGCCGGGCACTGTGCTAAAGGCGTCCCGCTTTCTAGCTCACTGACTCCTCACTACAAGCCTCTTGTCAATTAAAACCTGGCCTGTTCTCAGGGGATTTATAGGGGAGTGGGGAGCTAAGATGGAAATGCTGCCAGGCAAGAGTAATTTATTCCAATTGCTTAAAACATCTGGAGAAGACACGCCCAGGAGCAGAAAATCCACTCATTCATTTAACAGACAGTTTCTGGGCCATCCCCCTGTGACAGGAGCAGACTGAGAGCTGTAGGTCCTAAGACGGGTGAGTCAAGGTCATGTCCTTTAAGAGTCTTACAGGCGCCTTGTACCCACTCATAGTTCAGTGAATGGGACTGAGCATCCTTGCCACATCTGTCTAAGTGGAAGGAGAGCACACTTCCGCTTGGCACACCTTGCGCACGGCGCCTACCCGTGTCCTGCCGATGTGCCACGTGTGAGGACCAGCTTCTGGCTCAGTCCCTTCTCAGCTATGTGTCCTTGGGCAAGTGACTCGCCCTCTTTGTGCTTCACTTTCCTCCTCCTTAAAATGGGGATAATAGTAATAGCCATTACTATTCCTACCTCAAAGGGTCGTTGTGATAAGAGTTTGACACATACATGCATGTGAGCAGTTACAAATAAAGAGTTTAGGACACCACCTGACCACATTATAAGTCTTTTTTTTTTAAGATTTTACTTATTTATTTGAGAGAGAGACAGCCCAAGTGGGGGGAGGGACAGGCAGACTCCCAGCTGGGCACAGAACCCACCGCCCGGCTCGATCCCAGGACCCTGAGATCATGACCTGAGCCAAAGTCAGAGGCTGAACCGACTGAGCCACCCAGGTGCCCCCATAATAAGTCTTCAATAAAGAGCAACTACAATTAACCTGAAACTAATGTAAATTGCATGTCAGCAATACTCGAATGCAAAATATATAAATAAACAAAAACTTTAAAGTAACTACAATCAGACAGGAGGATTTGGATTTGGGAGGAGGGCATTCACAGAGGCATGATCTGGAGAGTGGTGCAAAGCTTGGTTCAGAACCAGGTGGGGGACAGGGAGAAAGAGAGCCAGGTATAGGGGCGTAGCTAAGGGAGGGTGGGGGCGCATCAGGAGGGGTGTCAAGTGTTGGTCGGGGCATGCTGACTCCGGGACCATGTGCGTGGGGGTGAGTGATCTGCTTTCCGGGCCTGAAAAATGGGACGTCGGGTCCTCCCGGGCCAATGGAGGGGAGAGTGTTTAAAGCCGCCAATTCTGTGCGACCATGTAGCCTCGCCTCTGGTGAAGGAGAGCTGGACACACTCTGGGGCAAGGCTTCCAGGCCACCAGCCAAGTCCTGCCTTAGTTCTGATGGCTCTCTATACGAACTCTGCAGCTCTAGTAAATGAAAATTTCCATAAAACACACTCTTGACAACTTTCCCGTCCCTTATGATATTATTCCTTTCACAGCTCTGATGTTAGTATTTGCTACTTATAGTTTGATTGCATCTTAGTACATTATAGAATGCTTTTAAACTATCACTTATTCCGTTACCAAAAAAAAAGAAGAAGTGGGAAGATGCGGCTTCAGGCCTCTAGCATGTTCCTGCAGGCTTGGGGAAACTAAGCCTGTTCAAGCCAGATGACAGCTACTGCAACCACCACCTTCATTCTTGATCCAGTGGACCAGCACCATTCCTCTCTCTCTAGACCTCCCAGCCTGTCCTGTCTTATGCCTCTCTGCCTTTGCCTGTTCTCTTGGCCTAGAGCACACCCCTCCCTGACATTGCATAAAACTCCTGTTCACCCTTCAAAACCTCATTCAGTTATCCTCCTGGAAGCGTTCAAACAGTTCTTCCATAGGAACCACCCGGTTCCTGTCCCCTGTGCATTTAAGAATTATTGTGTATATTATACTCTATTCAGATTATTTACCTGTTTAAATTCGGGACCACAAGCCCTCCTCTACTTCCAGGGCTGCCTGTGGCCTTGGCTTTGTTTTCTCTGTATCTCTGGGTCCTATTAGAGGGCGTGGAAGAGAGTAAGAAGTTAATTAACATGTCTGCAATGAAACTAACTAAACTTGGTCCTACATCCAGAGGTTCTATGGCTTATGGACTTTAATTCATGAATTTTTCCAGAACTGGATATTAGAAGAAAATGCATCCCTCTCTTGATTATCAAAAGACGCTACAGAAGAAGTGTGAGGGTTCAAAGGAATTTTAAACAGCCTCCCTAAGCCTAACCTGTTTCTAAGAGGAAGCCCCCTGCAGATCCCCTCCTAGGTCAGAGGCTTTCATTTTTACCACGACCTGCAACGAGAGGTATTTTTTCCATCGAGACACACTGAACACTCACATCAGAGACAAAGTTTTCATGGAATGATATTTACCCTTGCTATGGTCATTGCTCTCCATTTACTCTTTTCTTTTCTCTTTTATCTTTCTTTTCTTTTTTCTTCCCTCCCTCCCTCCCTTCCTTCCTTCCTTCTTTCCTTCCTTCCTTCCTTCCTTCCTTCCTTCCTTCCTTCCTTCCTTCTTTCCTTCCTTCCTTCGCTGGTCAACATCCAGTGAACTGATTTCACCATTCTTTAGTCTAACCGGTTGCTCCCCACAGTCTGAAAACACTGCTCTAAGCCCTCATCTAATATAACCAGAGGCGGCTTCTCGGAGGAGGGGCCCCAGGCCCCGAAGGTCAGCTGTGAGGGGCAGGTGCGCCAGGGGTGGGCCGAGGGTAGGCGGGGGCGAGCAGGCGTGCAAGGCACCCGCGAGACTAACGCGCTCCCCTCTCGTTGCAGCCGAGCCCCTGCCGCTGATGGACCTGTGCCGGAGATCCATCCGCCTGGCCCTGGGCCGCCAGCGCCTGCGGGACATCGGCGCCCTGCCCCTGCCTCAGTCGCTCAAAAACTATCTGCAGTACCAGTGAGGCTGCGGAGCAGCAGTGGGTACGCACACACAGCAGGGCCTGGCGTCTCACGGAAGGGGTGCCCCTCCTCGCCCCAGAGCGCCAGGACGCTCAGTTCTTTGAAAGGACCGGGCCGCGTTGCCACCGCGGAAAATGAAATGCCTCTTTGCCAACAGTGTCCGCCGCCTTGGAGGCGGCCCTTCCAAGCCAGGCACGTCCTCGGAAGCCGTGAAGGGCCGCGAGCCCGCGCCCGGCGGAGACCCTGCGCCCGGACCGAGAGCCCGCGGCCGCCGGTGCCGACCAGAGAGCCTGTCCCCCGCAGGAGAAGGAGCCCAACCTGCGGGCGGGAGACTTCGCTGCCGCGGGCCCCGGTGCGGACAGGCCGGGGGAGGGGGGGCGGCCAGCTCGGGGAGCGCACTGCCTCCGAATAATGAATGAGGGAAGCGGCCGGATGCGGGGGCCCCTCTGGCCCCCCGCCCCTTGACACTTTAGGACGTGGCGCCCCTTCGCGAGACCCTCACCGGGGTTGTCCGACTGCAGAACTGGCGCGAGGGCAGAGCCGTGTTTCCACGCCTTCCAGCTTACCTCCTGGAACGTCGTTTACGTGCCCCTCCTCGCCCCCACCCCTGCGCTGGCCCACGGTTCTCCGGCTCCCCCAGGCACCTCTCTTCAGGGAAGCCGAGTCTGACTGATTCCCCCAGGGACAGAGTGTACCCTTGTCATTATCATTATTATTATTATTATTATCACCTTGAGTCACGCTGCATTTTAGAAGAGGAATGTGGTGAGGGCAGTACTTAGTCCAAAGGTGCTAATGGGGGGATTGGGGGCATCGCGCCACCGGAGTGGGGAGCCCTCCCGGGGTGCCGGGGGTCTCTGGGCAACCGTCCCGGAGGTGCCTCGCCGCCACAGAGCTTTATTTGAGCGAATTATTTTTTCACTTTAGGAGACACGTCCGAGTTTGTTTCTGTTTCCAGCGCGCGTGTGATGTGCTGTTTATTTATCTGCTTGGGGCGGCGCGGGCAGCCCCGTCGCTGGCAGGGTGGCCGTGAGCAGCAGCTTGTCCCCATGCTCGGAGCCCGGTCCCCTCCTGGAGACGTTGCTGCCACCCCCCACCCCCCGGCCGCTGCCATCGGGCATCTCTCGCGTGTTTCTGAAGCTCTCCGCCCAGACCCGTTTTTAACTGGAAATTGTCACAGCAGTGGGATTCCAGAGCCCCAGACGGCACTGCCTCCCCCCACTTTAATGTGAATTTGACCGATGAATGAGGAGCGTTTCTAATAAAGTTTGTCGTTCAGTCCTTCAGCTGCTCAGTACATGTTCTGTGGGGAGGGGTGGGCTGGGGGCTTACGGTCAGCCTGGCTGGTGTGTCCCCCGACCCTCAGGAGGCAGGAATGCGAACCCCTCCTCAGGCTCTTCTCACCTCCTCTGTCTTGCTATTCCCATTCGAGCCAAACCTGAGTCATTTTACAAAGGCCTGTCCTGGGAGAAGGAACATGTCTGGGTCCCAATTCCATACCTGGTGGCAAACCAGGCTGAGCTCCTGATGTCTGGGTACAGGTGTCCTAGGGGTGGCTCTGCAGGGGGCACAGTGTCCGGCAAGGTGAACCCTATTGGATGATCATTGCAAACTGCACCCAAAAGTGAGGCCAGATGTGACTTTGGAAGTGCATGTCATCATGAAGGAGTAGTGCCAATTGCTGAAGGGTGAGTGTGTAGTCGAGGCAGGCTTGGGGTGCAAGCAAGTCAGGCTAAGGTCTGGGTGAGGACAGGCACACATTCACTCAGCAGGATAGGTCACCAACGTGCACCGTGCCAACCTCTGACAACCCAGGGCTCAGGCAGATCTGTCCCTCCGGGGAGACGTTTACAGATATTAGAGACTAATAAAGTGAGAGGAAGATCATGAAGGGGGTGTGGGAAGATAGGACCTGAAGGGAAGGCTTCCTAGAGGAAGAGGCACTCTTCATCTCTGCTTTGTAAGCAAAGACAACCTTGGTAAGGACGGACCAAAAGCATCAGACGTGCTAAACCTACCACTGGGAGCAGTGTTCTTCCCTGGCTCTGATCTCAGGGCTGGAGGCTGGGCTCAGCTTTGGAGTCAGCAGGTTTGAGTCCCAGCTTTGTCACTTACATGCTGTGGCCTTGGGGACATCACTTCCTTCTCTATACACTGCAGGGGCTAGATCAGGTGACCAGTGGATGAGGACCCTCTCCCCAACTCCGAGCCTCCCAGTTCCAGCACCCGCTTTCCAGTGTAAAGGCATTGGTCTTGTCCACACCTTGCTTATGCAATTCCCTTCACCCCAGCAATGCCCTCCCATCCTGATTTTACCTTCTCCAGGACTGGCTTAGACTGGCCCTCCTCCAGGAAGCCCTTCCCCCGAACCTTGCCTGCTCTGGGAGTCCACTCCTTACCTCCCAGGCTTGAGTATGCATCTCAACCAGGGGCTTGGGCTAGAGCCCCTCTCCGCCCCTGCGGGCTGTGAGTCTTGGGATGGTGAGCCTGAGCCTGTTGTTTCCACACAGCCCTGGACCAGACACGTGGCCTCAGCAAAGACCAGTGACATGGAGGTGTGTGCGGAAGTGCCCTCTTGTAGCCTTGTAGCTGGGGCGTGGGTGGAACCTGCGAGGAAAGTCCCAGGGGGAGGTGAGGAATTCCTGCTAGAGCCGAGATCCTGGCCAGGAGGCCTCTGGGACCTCAGGCCCTTTCACTCCCTTAGTCATTCCATAGATGCTGTGGGGCACTGGGGGCCAGTGCCAGGACAGGAAGGAGGGGTGCGGCCCCACGCTGCTGGAGCTCATGTTCAAAGGGGAGACAGGTAAGGCGAAGCAATGCCACAGAACGATGTCAGAGGGAAGAAAGGAGCCAGGCGGGGCTGGAGAGCAGGGAGTGGAAGGCGCCCAGGACTCATGGCGATCAAGGAAAACCAGCGCAGAGATGCAGAGCTGTGAACAAGTGAGAGGGAGCCATACACTGGAAAGGGGGGGATTCTCTGCGCAGGGGATCTTTCTGCTGTCCCATCCTTCTCAAGGCGGGAGCTTCTGTGCCCTGGCGAGCTGGGCTGAGGTCAGGAGCTGCTGTAGGTCCCCAGTTGAGTCCACCTGTGTGTGTGCCCCATGTCCCAGGGCTCCTGGTGTATTAGTACTTCCTGCATGGGCGCGCGCGCGCACACACACACGCGCGCGCGCACACACACACACACACACACACACACACACACACACCCGGCGCGGGCCCGTTCTGGCAGGCAACCTGGGAGCCTCACGAGCCCTCCCAGAGCGGGTGCCCATCACAACCCAGCCCCCAGCCCCCTCTCGTCCCAGCACGTTCTCTGAGGTTTGGCCTTTCTCTCCATGACCCCTTTCTGATGGAGGCCCTTGGTGAGACAGCCCCACTAACCGCTTTCTAACTGTCAAAGACTAGAGCACATGGGGGGCACAGTCCCCCAGAGAGCCGAGCCCTCCTGGGCTCCCTGCTTCACGCTTTACCCCATCTACCATTGCCTCTTTCTGGACAAAAGCCACCCTCTTTCCCTTGTTTTCTCTTCAGACCCTCATGCCAGCAGCTGGCCTCTTTGAGGGCCATCTTTCACTGAGAAACAAAGACTTCATCACCTCACGATGTGGCAGCCAAAGTGGCAGCAGGTGACAAGTAACACAGTCGTGGTTGATTTGTGCCAGGACAGCTGTGCCTGCTCCCCAGGAGCCCGCTGCCAGCTGCAGCTTCGGAACACGCTGAGAACTACAAAACATTTTCAAAGACATTGAAGGAGACCTGAATAAACAGAGAGATATATCATGTCACTCAGAAGATGAAATATTGTTGGGCGCCTGGGTGGCTCAGTGGGTTAAGCACCGTACTCTTGATTTGGACTCAGGTCATGATCTCAGGGTCATGAGATCAAGCCCGGCATCAGGCTCAATGCTCAGTGTGGAGCCTGCTTGGGATTCTCTCTCTCCCTCTGCCCCTCCTCCCCCACAAATTTTTTTTTTTAAAAAGAAGATGCAATATTGTTAATATGTTATTCTGCCCAAAATGATCTAGAGTCAATGCAATAGCAATAAAAATGCTGAGTTTGTTGTGGGAATTAGCAAGTTGGTTCTAAATTCATCTGGAAACACAAAGGACCTAAAATAGCTATAATGGTCTTAAAAAAGAAAAGCGAAGTAGGAGGACTTACATTACCAGATAGTGAGAGTTGCTATAAAGATACAATAATTAAGATGGTTTGCTGGTGGGACGCCTGAGTGGCTCAGTCGGTTAAGCAGCTCCCTTCAGCTCAGGTCATGATCCCAGGGTCCTGGGATTGATTCCTGCATCGGGCTCCCTGCTCAGCAAGAAGCCTGCTTCTCTCTCTGCCTGCTTGTGCTCTCTCTCTCTCTCTCTCTCTCTGACAAATAAATAAAATCTTAAAAAAAAAAAAGATGGTTTGCTGGTGGTGTAGGGATGAACAAAGAGATCGGCGACTAGAATACAGTTCAGAAACAGACCCATGCTTGCCTGGTCAATGACTGTGTCACTGAAACTCAGTGGGGGAAAGACGGTCTTCTCAGTAAGTGGTGCTGGGTCAGTCAGATATCCATATGGGAAAAGCATGAATCGTCACCCCTACCTCACACTGCAGACAAAAATTACTGTGAACGTGATTAGAGGCCTAAATGTGAAAGTAAAACAATAACATGTGTTTTCTAGAGAAAATAAGCGAGGCTTTCTTAAGGCACAAAATGAAGTAACTATAAAAAGATAAATATATAGCACTCTATTAAAATTCACTGTTCTTCATCAAAGGACAGGTTAAGAGAGTGGAAAGGCAAGGCACAGGCTGGAAGAAGCTAGTTGCGACACATGGACTGCATGTCATAGCTATTCCTAACAGCCCCGATGTCCATCCTCAGAAGAGAAAAATAACTTGTGGCCTATTCATACAGTGAAATACTATACAGTAGTTTTTAATAGAAGAGCGGGACTATTGCTCCACACAAGCTGAGTGGATCTTACAACGACGACAAGAGAAGAAGCTTAGGCATGAAAGAATGAGTGACTCCATGTAGGTGAGCTCAAGAACAGGCAAAAACATCTCTGACGGTATTCACAGACCTGTGCCCCTGGGGCAAAGAATACAAAATAAAAATAAAATACCTCTGACTGTAGAAGTCAGAAGAGTGTTACTTGGAGGGGAGGGGGGCATGCCACCGATCTCGGGGATAAGCATGAGGGAGCTTGCCAGGGTCCTGGAAAAAATCCGCATTTTCACCTAGGTGATGGTTACATGAATCTATACATAGGTACAAAGTCACCAGACTGTATACTTAAGATTCGCGTACTTCGTTTGTATATAAACCTAATTAAAAAAACCTAAATTTAAGGGCGCCTGGGTGGCTCAGTGGGTTAAAGCCGCTGCCTTCGGCTCAGGTCATGATCCCAGGGTCCTGGGATCGAGGCCCGCATCGGGCTCTCTGCTCGGCGGGGAGCCTGCTTCCTCCTCTCTCCTCTCTCTCTGCCTGCCTCTCTGCCTACTTGTGATCTTTCTCTCTGTATCAAATAAAAAAATAAAAAATCTTTAAACAAAACAACAACAACAAAAAAAACAAAAAAAAAANGCCTACTTGTGATCTTTCTCTCTGTATCAAATAAAAAAATAAAAAATCTTTAAACAAAACAAACAAACAAAAAAAAAAACCCCAAAAAAACCCCTAAATTTAAAAAAAAAGAAAGAGAGGAGCATATTCCTTCCAAAGTCACTTCCTTCTCACTGGAAATGCTTCGGATTCCATGCAGTATTACCCTTGACAGTAATTAGTAGTTACCGCATCTGAGAAGGGAGATGGCTCT
The DNA here is from genome assembly GCA_002007465.1 of Ailurus styani. Taxonomy (NCBI): domain Eukaryota; kingdom Metazoa; phylum Chordata; class Mammalia; order Carnivora; family Ailuridae; genus Ailurus; species Ailurus styani. The sequence continues at coordinate 885,433 of LNAC01000065.1, forward strand.
GAAGAAGGAGGAGGAGGAAGAAGAAGGGGAGAAGGAAGGAGGAGGAGGAGGAAAGAAGACGGAGAGATTTGAAAGTTTTAAAGAACAAAGAATCCCGTTGTCTCCTGAAAACATTTCCAGAGAGCTGAGGTCCTAGAAGTAGTGCCAGGAGCGCAACATCTGTTCAGTGATTTCCCATTCCGAGTGGCCTCCTGCAAGCAAGCGCCGCTGCCCTCACGAGCCCGACTGCACCCAGGGGAGAGGTTTCACGTTTCCGTCTAAAAATGCACATTTCTTTCCTGGATAACGGTCCTGTTACACAGCAGCCCTTGGGACTGTCGCGTTGAGCCTAATAGAATAGCATTGCCCACTAGTTACAGAAAAATCAACTTTTTTTTTTTTTTTTTTTTTTGGACAGAGAAGAGAAGACAAGCCTTTTCTTGAGAAAACTGTCTTGTCTTGGCCGGTAAATCGCTTCTCCTTTATCAGTGTGTGGGCAGTCCTACATTCCTCCCAATCTCCTCCAAGATTTTCAGACAAAGTTGCCAGGACTGGTTCTGAATTCTTAGAAATTTAAAACGGAAACTGAAAATAATCTTTTTTGTAGAAATACAAACAAATAGTTCCAGATGGAATGGCATGGTGTTGGGGCTGCAGGCACAGGGAGTGGATGGGGCTATATGGATGAAACAAAACAGGCAACGAGTTGAAAATTGTTGGAGCTGAGTAATGGGAACATGAGAGTTTATTATACTGTCCACTCTACTCTTACTGTTTGAAATTGTCCATAATGATGATTTTTTGAAAAGAACAGATTATCTGCAGGTAAATTGATTTGGAAGGATGAGCGTTTATATCCGATCACACAGATTAATAATCAGGGAGATTCTGACTGTTGAAATCAACTTGCCACTTCTCATCCACCTTAGAAAATGAAAATAAAGCTTCCTGATTTGCCCTCCAGGTCACTAATAATTTTCTATCATCAAGGTGTCCTTCATTAACTGGAATCTAAGCTTGGGGTTGAATAGCTTGCTGCTTTCCTTTTTGATCACACAGATATATTTGGGTTTTATGTGCCCTTTTTTATCTGGATTCTTTCATTCAGCAGAATTCTTTTTAAGATGCTGCCATAGTTTTATGTGCAGCAATAGTTCGTTCCTTTTTCCTGCTGAGTGGCATTCCCCTGGATGAATACACCACAACTTGTTCATCCGTGCACCGTTGATGGGCCTTTGGGATGCTTCTGGATTGGGGCAATTACAAGTAAAGCTGCCATGAATATTCATATGCGGGCATACGCTCATTTCTCTTGGGTAAATACATAAGAGTGGAACACTGGACCATATAGTAGGAGTATGTTGAACTTTTTAAGAAACTGCCAAATTGTTTCCTAAATTTGTTGGGTCGTTTTACATTCCCAGTGTGTGAGTTCCAGTTCCTTCACCTTATTGCTAACATTTGATATCATCAGCCTTTCTAACTTTAGGTGTGAAGCACTATCTCATTAAGGTTTTAATTAGCAGATTTCTAATGACCAAGGACATTGAGCATATTTCGTAGGCTTATTTTCTATCCATACATCTTCTTAGCTAAAATATCTGTTCTAATCTTTTGCATATTCTTAATTGACTTGTTTGGGTTTTATTATTTAATTTTGAGAGTTCTTTACATATTCTGGATACACACTTTTTATCAGATGTATGCCTTATTTTCTCCCAGTGTGTGGCTTTTCTTCATTCCCTTAGCAGTGTCCTTTAAGGGCAGAATTTTTTAACTTCAATGAAGTCTAAATCATTAATTTTTTTCTTTTACACATTGTGCTGTTGGTGTCTTATTTAAAGATCTTTGCTTTACCACACTCACAAAGATTTTCTTCCATGTTTTCTTCTAGAAGTTTCAGAGCTTTAGATTTTACATTTAGGTTTTGATCCACTTTGAGTTAATTTTTGTATGTTGGGTAAGTCATTGACCAAAGTCACGCCATTGCATAGAGATATCCAAACATTTTAGCAACATTTGTTGAAAACATTATCCTGTGTCCACCCAATTGGCTTTGCATCTTTGTAGAAGTGTAGTTGTTCACATATGTGTAGTATTTTTCTGGACTCTGTATTCTGTTCCATTGATCTGTTTGTCTTGATACCAACGCTACACTCTGTTGACTATTATAGCTTTATAATAAGTTTTGCAATCAGTATTAACCCCCAACTTCTTTATGAAATTCATTTTGGCTATCCTAAGTTTTTTTTTTTTGTATTTCCATATAAATTTTAGAATCAGCTTGTTAATTTCTCCCCAAAAGAAAATTTGCTTGGTTTCAATAGAGATTGCATTTGAATGTATAGACCATTTGGGGGGTAAATGACATCTTAACAATATTGAGTCTTCCAACTCATGAAAAACATATGTCTGTCCATTTATTTAGGTCCCCTTTAATTTTTCTCAAAAGTGTTTGATACTTTTAGTGGATAAGTCTAGCACATCTTTTGTAAGATTCACCCCCTCAGCATTTATTTGTTAATGTGTTGTAATGTTTAAAAACACTTCTGCTTCAGATCATTGCTACCTGGTATATAGAAATACAATTGATGGGCGCCTGGGTGGCTCAGTGGGTTGAAGCCTCTGCTTTCGGCTCAGGTCATGATCTCAGCGTCCTGGAATCCAGGTCTGCGTGGGGTTCTCTGCTCAGCAGGGAGCCTGCTTCCTCCTCTCCCTGTTTCTCTGCCTGCCTCTCTGCCTACTTGTAATATCTCTCTGTGTGTCAAATAAATAAATAAAATCTTTAAAAAAAAAAGAAAGAAATACAATTGATTTTCATATACATATCTCGTATCCTGCAACATTGCTACATGCACACATTGATTCCAGTGTCTTCTGTGAATTTCATTTGATTTTCTACATAATGGATCATGCTGTCTGCAAATAAAGACAGCTCTACTTCTTAATTACTAATCTGGATGCCTTTTATTTTCATTTCTTGACTTACTGCATTGGCTAGGCCCTCCAGTACAAGGTTGAATAGAAGCAGTGAGAATAGAAATTTCTGTTTTGTTCCTGATATTAAGGGCATAAGTATTCAGTTTTTCACCTTTAACCAAGATGTCAGCTATAGGTTTTACTTTATATATACATATATATATATATTAAATGACTATTTTAAGCTATAGGGTTTTCATAAATGTTCTTTAACCTATTGAAAAAGTTCTCTCAGAAATAATTGCTATTAGCTGTGAGTCTTCATGTGGAGTGGGTGTTAGATTTTGTCAAATGTTTTTCTACATGTAGTGAGATGATTATGTGTTGTTTCTTTTTTAGTTTATTAATATGGTTAATTGCATTGATCAGTTGACACATGCATTCCTGGGATAAACTCACCAGAGATATATTATCCCTTTTTTTTAAAGATTTTTTTAAATTTTTATTTTATTTGTTTTTTTTTTAATTTTATTTTTATTAAATTTTTATTTTATTTGACAGAGAGAGAGATCACAAGTAGGCTGAGAGGCAGGCAGAGAGAGAGGGGAAAGCAGGCTCCCTGCTGAGCAGGGAGTCCGATGCCGGGGCTGGATCCCAGGACCCTGAGATCATGACCTGAGCTGAAGGCAGAGGCTTTAACCCACTGAGCCACCCAGGCGCCCTATATTATCCCTTTTTAATTACTTTTTAATTTGATTTACTAACATTTTTATTTGAGATTTTTGCATTCATTTTGTGAGGGGTATAGTCTGTACCTTTTTTTTTTTTTCTTGTCATGTCTTTTCTCTAGTTTTGGTTTTAGGATAATACCTCATAGAATGAGTTGGAAAGGATTCTCTCCTTTTCACTTATCTTGAAAAATTTGTGTAGATTTGATATTCTTTCTTCCTTAAATGTTTCATAAAATTTATCAGTGAATTCATCTGTGCCTGGATTCTTCTTTGTGGGTAAAAAAGCAAGTCCAACTTTAAACACTATACTGCCTACAAGAAATATGTGTTGCTTTTTTTTTTTTTTTTGAAAGGGAGTTCATGTTCCATCTGTTCTTTATTCCCTTTTTCTTCTTTTTTCTGCCTTCTTTTGGATGAGTTTTGTTTATGCTTCATTTTATCTCATTTTTTTGGCTTATAAACTGTAGCTTTTTGTTTTGTTATGTTAGTAGCTGCTCTAAGGTTTATACATTTTTAACTTATGCTGTACCTCCAAGTGGTATTTTACCACTACTTATATTGTATGAGAAACTTGCAATCGTATGCTCTCATTTCACTCATCCTAGCCTTTCTGCTTTTGTTGTCATATATTTTATTTATACATACATTATAAACCCCACAAACCATTGCATTTTGTGGTAATTGTTGTTGTTGTTTGGATAATGATCTTTTCAATGAGATAAATAAGAAGAAAAATCTTATATATTTACCTTTTTAGTTACCATTTCCAGTTTTCTTCATAAAGGTACAGATCTACATATCTGAATTAGGATTGCATATTTTCATACTGACCATCTGTTAGCAAATCCCATTTCTATCTTTCATCCTTTCTATTGTTTGTTGCTTTGCAAGCTTTGAACATCTTGCGGCTCTTTCCATCTGTGGTGTGTCATGTCCGTCTCTGATTTCTATAAGAACACCATTTTATTCAAGTATGCTTCAGAATGTTTTAGAAAGATAGCCCGTTCTACCCTCTGTATGAAAGAGAATGTGCCAGGAGCCTGCTGCTGATAAAACGAATAAATGGAGTTTAACAATTTGGTGCAAATAAATTGAAGTCTGAACAGAAGTTCAAATGGATCATGGATGCCAGGGAAACTTCTCTTTCCCAAAGAGATAACATTCCCATGATTTCCACAGGTCAGAGAAAAATCATAAGCCTGGAGAAAATTGTAGAGAGATATTTGGAGCCTAGTTCCTCACCAGATGGTAAGATGAACACAAGATACTACCCCCCTTAGTGATTTGCTTATGGTAAACACTCAGTAAATATCCACATGCTTCTTTAATGGAGGAATAAAAAATTACTATTGGCCTTCACACATTTGAGTTAATGTGTTCCTCCTCCTGGAAGTTTCAGCGTTTTAAATCTTATTGGCTGTTAGGGGATTGTACACTTTGTACCCAAGAGGGGGATGTCATTCTTTCTGGCCATCCAGCCCCTTTGAGCTGAGTTTAGGCGATTCTCCACTGTGTGGGTCAGGGCCTCCTGACTAGAAGAGCTAGGGGAGCTCTCTTTCCCAGCTTCCCTTGAAACAAGGGACCAGCCTACCCCCACTCCGCCAGTCCGACGCCCCATACCGGACTGTGAAACTGCAGTTCATAATGTGAAGAAACAAGCCCCCCTGCAGTCCCCTCAGCAAGGGCAGCAGCGACAGGAGACTCGGGGGCAGAGTGCAGGGCTCAGCACCAGCGTTCCCAGCAGGGTCCCCATAGCTCCTGTGCCTGCTCCCCAGGGTGATCCCACTTGACCATGAAGCCACCTTGCCTCATTTTCTGGTTCCCTTAGAAATTCTGTGAGCTACTTAATGTTTTCTAAGTTTTGCTCCTCTCTGTGTGATCCATGGACCAGCAGCAGACAGGCATCACCAGGGATCATATTAAAAATGCAGACTCTTGGGCCCTACACCCAACCTTACTGAGACAGAATGTATATTTTAACAAGATCCCAGTGGCCTGATTTTGGATTAAAGTTATGGAGCACTAACAGATTTCTCAACTATCCATAGGAACTTTCCATCATTTGTGATAAAGAATCTGCTGGTGAGGGGCACCTGGGTGCCTCAGTCAGTTAAACATCTACCTTCCTCTCAGGTCGTGATGTCGGGGTCCTGGGACTGAGCCCCACATCAGGCTCCCTGCTCAACAGGGAGTCTCCTTCCCCCTCTCCTTCTGCCCCTCCCCCGCTTTTGTGTGTGTGCTCTCTCGCTCTCTCTCTTTTTCTCTCTCTCAAATAAATAAGTAAACAATCTTTTTTCTTTTTTTTTCTTTTTTTTAAAGAAACTGTGATGGAGCACATCTCGGTGCCCCAGTATAGTATAGTCACCCATATATCAAGAAGGTTGGATTCAATGCTTTATAAGGACTCTTCCCACCCTGACATCCTGTGGTTCTTTGAGTTTTAGAACCTCTCTGTCCTCCACTTTAAGGGGTCACTCCTCTGAGTTTGACCCTGCCAAGCCATTCACCTAAATCTCATCTTAATTGTTGATTTAATTATCACCAGTAGAAGAAATGACAATTATGTGACCTCATAGAGGTGTTAGCTAACACTACAGCAGCAATCATAGTACCATATAAATGTATCAGATCAATGAGTTTTATGCCTTAGACTTACACGATGCTATATGTCAATTAGTTCTCAATAAAAAAAAAAATAAGGACAACACCAAATACTGGTGAGGAAGCTGAAGGACCAGATCGCTCACATGCTATTGGGAATGTAAAATAGCACAGAGTTCCTTGAACTCTGGGACACAGTTTAGGCAGTTTCTCCAAACGCTAGACATGTAACATCCGTAAGATTCGGCAGTTGCGCTCCTGGGTATAGATTCCAGAGAAATAAAGACTCCCACTCACATAAAAGCCTGTACACAAGTATTTATGGTCGCTGTGATCACGACAGTCCAAATTTGGACACAATCCAGGTGTTCTTCAACAGGAGAAGAGGTGAACAATCTGGCACTCCCACACGATGGAATGCAATGCAGCAAGAAATAAGGATGAACGGTCTATAACGTGTGACGACCTGGACGAATCTCGACAGAATGGTGCTGAGCGGGAAGAAGCAATCCCAAAGCTACACACTGTATGTCTCCATTTATGTAACATTCTCCAAATGGCAAAATTATAGAAATAGAGAACAGACTAATTAACCCTGAGGGTTTAGACTTTGTCCCAAGGTGCAAGCCTTATTCTTCATCTTCTCCACGACCTCAGACCTCACGTACTTCGGGAGTCTTTAAGGAGGAAGAGGCACTTGTGTGTGTGTGTGTGTGTGTGTGTGTGTGTGTGTGTCTATCACTTAAAAACCACTTCGCTCTGTGTTCTAGCCTTGGGATGCTATTCTTGCTGCAGTGGGGACGGCTTCCTTTTGTGTGCCTAGGCAGGACACACAGCCTTTAACTACAACTGCTCCCCTCTTGGGGTCAGGGCCCCACAGTTCCGGCTTCTCTCCCATCTTATTTCAAAACTTTATTGACTGCAACCACTGGGATAGGTTTGCATTTGCCTCACAACACTCAAGAGCAAGAAGCTTCATATTATTTCTCTTTTCCTCATTCAAGTTCCATCGGAATCTCAGCCCCCGCTTACCAGGGCAGTGAAATGCTAAATAGAACCTGTTCCTGGGGACACTCTCTTCCCAGGGTCACCGGAGGAGCTGGTGGAATTTGCAGAGTCCTGAAAACCTGAGGAAGTACCTCTGGTCTTCAGGCCACACAGTCACCAACCAGATTCTCATCACCCATGTTGCCCACTTTTTTATTTGTTCGTTTGTTTTTAAATATTTATTTATTTATTTGAGAGAGAGAGTGGGTGAGCAGGGGAAGGAGCAGAGGGAGAGAATATCCAAGCAGACTCCCGCTGAGCACAAACGCGGAGGCGGGGCTCTATCTCAGGAGCCAGGAGACCAGGATCTGAGCCAAAACCAAGAGCCTGACGCTCAGTCAACTCAGCCACTCAGGTGCCTCCCAAGTTGCCCATTTAAAATGGGTAGTGTTGGGGCACCTAGGTGGCTCAGTCGTTAAGCGTCTGCCTTCGGCTCCTGTCATGATCCCGGGGTCCTGGGATGGAGCCCCACATCGGGCTCCATGTTCAGCAGGAAGCCTGCTTCTCCTTCTCCCACTCCCCCTGCTTGTGTTACCTCTCTCGCTATGTCTCTCTCTCTCTCTGTCAAAGAAATAAATAAAATCTTTTTTAAAAAATAAAAAATAAAATAAAATGGGTGGTGTTACCTCCTCTCCAGCTTGAGCACAGTGTTTGTTCGCTGCTGCTTCCTGGAGTGATACCCCTTAGGATCCAGGACTGGATTATCTGCGTGCCATCTCTCGGAGACCCTGCTATGAAAGTAAGGTGTCATTCTCACCTAGCATGGACTCACCTTCTTCCCCTCCATCCCCAGAAGTCACCCGAAGCCCCAAGCTCTGGCCTCCATTCCTTCCCCTCAGGGACAACCAGGCTTACCTCCCTCAGTGTGAGGAGCTGTCTTCTAGGTATTAGATGGGGCGGTCACTGTAGATATACTGCCTCTCACTCCAAGAACACCTTCCTGGGGAAGCCAACAGCGTCTTCCTGCAGGCCCCTGACCATCTTCTCGAGGGCTTCTCCAGCTGCAGGAGAATGCCTGGCCCAGGGTGAAGGCCAGAAGTACCCGGAAGCTAGTGCCCTGGGAGTAACTTCACCCGGAGATGACTAGGACTTGGTGGATAGATGCACCAGCTCTGGGCCCTTACGCTGCCACAGCACACGTCTGTGTTTCCTACAATCTCCTAGATGTCCAAGTAGGACGGAGCCCAAGTGCTGGTTAGCACACCAACTTTCACTCCCTTCCTCTCCACTCCCTTACTTATGACTCCTGGGATCACCTCCCAGAGTGCTTGCAAATCCTCGTCTTGGGGATTGCTTCTGGGGACCCCAGCCTGAGGCTCCTAGTAGCTTCTTTTCTGGGCTCTGGAACCCAAAAGCTCTCAACACCCCCAGAGACAAAGGAGTCCAGACCCAGTTTGTTCTTTGTTAAGAGAGGCAAGAGAAAAGAGAAAAATCACCTCTTCTTCCTTGGGAGAGTCTCCTACCACAAAGAGAATATGAGAAATGAACACTGCCATCCATTTATTTTCCTGCCACAGATCAATCACATACTAAACACCACGTCCAGCCTGACCCATGGCCATGGACTTGCGGTGGAGAAAGAAGAAAAATTAGAAGGCGCTGATGACCCAGATCTTAGGAGCAGAAAATCAGTATTCAAGCAGTAGGAATGTACCCGGTTTGGGTCGTGTGTCCTTTGCTCACAGACACAGGTATTTATTGGGGAAATTGGGGCTCAGAGGCCTACAGTAATTTGCTCAAACTGAAGGTCACACAGTCCGACCTTGGTGTGACGAGGCAATGGCCAGCAGAGCCTCGGAGGAGGGGATGTTGGCAATAGTAGGCCCCGCATTTGACAGGGCTTCTCGGCCTTGACTGCGAGTTTTAAAACCCTGTACTCCAGCCCCACCTACTCCTGCCAGGAGGGAAGGCGTGGCCCAGGGAAGAGAGAATGCACACTCAGGAAATGGGTGGACAGCAGTGTGGGGAACACCTGCTTCATCACCCACCCGAGCGACCCAGGGGTGACTAGCAGTCACATGGAGCAGAGAGAATTGGGAGCCACCCTCTCTGTATTTAAGTCAACAGGGTCAAAAATCACAGCAGTTAAGGACCCAAAGGCCTCCCGGAGCTGGAACTGATGGAGGTCACCTTATTCTGGCCTCTTCACCGTGGCTCGTGCAAGAAAGCCTGGCATGGTTGGAAGTCATTGCCAAGACCAAGTGCAAGCTGTGCTTGTGTGCATGGCGGGCACCTTCTCAAAGGCACAGTCTGCTTGGAGCTCGGTTTCCCTGTCTCTCCTCTGCTAAAGGCCAAGAGCTTGCAAACACTGCAATGTGAACGATGCATTAAAATTTTATACACTAATATATATTTTACTGAACTTTTTAATAACCCAGGGAGAAATGGCTTTAAATAATTCAATATGGTGTTGGCCCCGAGCTGAACTATGCTACAAGTAACCATGTATAAAATATGACACTAATATTGCATACCTTAATATAATAAATATTTATCTTGATAATAAGCCATTTGAATTCTAGTAATGTGGGAGTTACGGTTGCCATGGCCTGGTCTTGTTAAGTTTTTAAATGAGACGTCAACAGCAACAGCCACATGAATGCACACGTTCACCTACTTGCTGTTTATAAATGAACCAACTGGACAGTGAATAGCTTATTCATCAATAAAAGTTTTAAATGCTATTTATGAAGCAATTGAATGACTGGAGGAAGTGTGTTGCCAGTAATGTATGTTCCTTCTCAGAGCCAGCTTTGGGATTTTACAGAAAGGCGGCGCAAGGACCGAGGTCACCCTCCCTGCCCAACAAGAAGGCCATTGTCAGAGGAAGGAGCCACTGGCGCATAGTAGGTGCTTGATAAATCCTTGTTGGGCAAATCTTTAAGTGGCCGCCTCAGGAAAAAGAATTCAAGAGTGTGAGTGGTTTCCAAACCTGGCTTTGTAACAAAACCACCTGGACATCGCATTAAAAATACAGACGTGTAAACCCCACCCAGACACAGAGTCAGAATCTCCAGATATGCAGCTCACAGTTCCCACCCTATGTCTATGGTAAACTTGCTTTTCATTAAATCTCTACAAGATTTTTTAGGCAAAGGATCTTAGAGTTGGAAGAACCCCTGGAGATGACCTCATTCAACCCTTAAAATCACATTGCAAGTTTGTGGGAAAGCTAGGACCCAAATCCAGTCTTCTAGCTCCTATGCCAAAGCTCTGAAATTCTTTCCAATAGGCCTGGCCTCCTAACTGGAGCATGTTCCCACTGGTTGAATTAGTCAGAACTCTTTTAGTTACAAGTGAAAGAAACCTGATGCAAACCAGTTTCACCAAAAAATTACATGGCTTCAGGTATAGCTAGATCCAGGGACTTACACGGCCCACTGGGACTTGGCTTCTTTCCATGTTTCAGCTCTGCTTTCCTTTGGGTTGGTTCATTCCCAGGCAGGTTTCTCTACTAGGTGGCCTCGAAGCTTCCAGGCTATTTCCCAGCAAGTTAGACATCCTAGCTGAAATAGGCCTTCTCTGTCCCAACAGCAGCAGCCAAAGCCCCTAGAGTGGGGGGCTGTGGAGTGCTTCCACTCCCAAAGCAATCACTGTGCTCGGAAGAATGTAACCTGGGCGCGTGGGTGGCTCAGTTGGGTTAAAGCTTCTGCCTTCGGCTCAGGTCATGATCTCGGGGTCCTGGGATCGAGGCCCACATCGGGCTCCCTACTCAGCGGGGAGCCTGCTTCCTCCTCTCTCTGCCTGCCTCTCTGCCTACTTGTGATCTCTCTCTGTCAAATAAATAAAATCTTTAAAAAAAAAAAAAAGAAGAAGAAGAATGTAACCTATGTTTTGGGTCCACCCCTGTGACAGAGGGCAGAGTCTGACTGTAGAGGAAGGGTGAGGGGCATGGTTCCCCCAAAGGGAAACTGAGCCACTGGCAGCAGAAAGAGATGGAGGCAGGGCAGGAAAAACAACAGAACAGCTGTCTCCTCACCACGACAGAGAGGCCACCAACAAGTCATGGGGAAATTCAGGCATTTCTCTGCAGCTTCTATTTTGCTCACAGAAGGTAATTTCACACACGATGTTACATTAAAACAAGCCCAGAACTAGAGTGCAAAATTCTCATGAATTTTTAAGATGAAACAGGTAATTTCAAAGAGCCCTCAAGCTTGTAGCAGGCAGCTCAGGCTCACCCCAGACTCCCAGGGGCCCCAGGCAGGAGTTCAGTGGACACGCTCACTGGTGGAGTCTGGGAAGCCTGAACACAGGGTCTGGCCCTGAAATGATCTGCAGGTTTGAATTATTCATTATTTGTTCTCGTGATGGATCTAATATCTCCTCATGCTGGCTATCTCTCCCTGATGGCCATGTCTGTCCCTTATCCCTCCTTGGCTGTGGGGAGCAGATCTTCTTTTGGGTAGAAGGGCCTAGAAGGCCCCACTCCTACCTCTGGCCTCAAGTACTTTGCCGAGACTGGGTCCCACTGGAGGACAGAAATGACGTAGTCAAGTAGCTCTGAGCCCAAACTGAGAGAGCTAGAGGCTGAAGCAAGTTTAGCCTTGCCCAACCAGGCAGGCTATGCAGTGCATCTCTATTCCCAACCCTGGCAGTTGAGCTGGAGGACACGAGTGTGAGGCCATCCATTCATCCCCTGAGTGGCAAGCCCTGTACCTGGACACTGGGTGTCAGAGATGAGTATGATAGTGTCATTGCTCCCAAGGTGCCCCCAGCCTGAGCAGGGAACAGGGCAGGTTCTTAAGCATCGGGATCATCATATATGGTTGTGCAGGTTGAGCACTGCACAAAGGCACCTGAGGAGCAAGTGAGGCTGAAGCCCAGTCAGCATTTCGCTTGCTTATCGGTGAACACCCCCCCAACAGCCCCCTCCTCCCCGTACAGAGCTGCATCTGCCCAGAGGCAGAGGCACAAAACCCATACATTCACTAGTGCATGCAGGAAGGGTACCATGTTGGCAAGACCTGGGTCAGATCTGAGGAGGAAACTGGGAAGAAGAAATGTGGGGGTCTGAGGTGTTAGCCAAAAAACTGGGTCTCCAAACCCAGAAGCAGGGAGAGGAGAGAGCAACTGTGTGTTACTGAAGACAGTAAAAGCCTTAGTCAGAAAGAGCCTGGAAGCCAAGAGAGACAATGAAAAGTCAGAGGAAGCAGATGGGGGGGTGGGGGAGGCCTGAAGCAATCCTCGAGGGAGGGGCAGGTAAACAGCGCCTTTGCTCTCCGACCTATGCCCTGGCCATCGCCTGCCCTGCACGGTGCTGTAGGGACTGCCTTCCCCAGGCCCCTTGCCCTCTGGCTGCTGAAGGTGTTTTGTGCCAACTGCCGTTCCAACCTTGGCACTGTGCCACTCCCTTCATCTAGATCACTCTCCTCCACTGGCCTGACTTCTTCAGCACTCAACACAGGGGTCGCCTCCTCTAGGGAAGCATTTCCTTTTCACAGAGGGGGTTGTACATCTCTCCTGTGGCTCCCATAGCCCTCGGGCTTCCCTGGAGTAACAGACATGCTGTATTGTTGTAAATCAGCCCAGATAGGTCAGTTTCCCCTCTGGACTCTGAACTCTCAGAAGGCAGAGTGTCACCTCCCGATCTCTACATCCCAGCTTCTGGTACTGGCCTCGAACAGGGGAAGCAAATAAAGTCCAAAGTTCACTGTTAGTGAAAGGATCTGCATACCTTCTCATGGAACAATCAACTAACCCTGTGTGCCAGAAACCATCGTTATCATTCTCATTCCACAGATGCGGCTAAGCGACTTGCTCAAAGTCAGCCTCTTAAATAGTGGTTCCTGAATCCACATCCCCTTCCACCCTGTCCTCAGCTCTTCCCAGCTCCTGGACAGCTTCTCCTGCTTGAATGTTTTTCTAAGACCAAGCCTACATCACAGGAAGGATATTTTTTAATGTCAGCTAGTAGTAATAGGGTCAGTTGATTGATCAGATCGTGTATTCTAACTCGCTGCTTCTCGATGTGAATGTGCATGTGAGTCACGTGGGGTTGTCTTTTTTCTTTTTTAAGATGTATCTATCTTAGAGAGTGAAAGAGAGCGAGCTTGTGTGAGTGGGGGGAGGGGCAGAGGGAGAGCTCCTCAAGCAGACTCCCCGCTGAGCACAGAGCCTGACTCCGGGCTTGATCTCGCCACCGATGAGATCACAACCTGAGCTGAAACCAAGAGTCCGACCCTCAACTGACTGAGCCACCCAGGCACCCCCTCTCAGGGGCTTCCTTAAAAATGTGGGTTCTGAAGCAGGAACCCAAGATTCCACATTTCCAGTAAGCTCCCTGGTAATGCCTGTGCTGCTGGCCCAAAAACCACCCTTTGAGCAACAAGGCTGCAGGTCAGGGAGGAGCAGGACCTTGAGAGTCTGGGTTGGACTGAGGAGGAGGAGTGTATTATTTTGGAATTAGGGGCCCTGCCCAAGGTGAGGGGAAACTAGGGATCTATGCAAGGTCACTGCGGGCAGAAAAGGGAGTAGGAGGAGGGGCAGGAGGGGGCCCTACACACTGGTATCTTCAGCTCTACAGATGGGGGCAGAGGGGAGGAGAAAAGGGTCAGGCTTCCCTTCCTGGGGCCTCTGCCCTCCCCACAACAGATGGACAGTCTTTGTCCCACCTGCGTGCATGTCTGCCTGCCAGCTGCTACCTGCATCTGACCTCAGGGAAGGATGCTAGCACTGTGGAATGGCCCAGGGGCTTCGAGCCGCTGGTCTACCAGGCAAGTAGCCTTGGGTTCCTACTCACCGAGCAAGAATGACCCTGCCCCGGGGTTCCCCAGCCCTACATCCCAGCTAGGGGGCTGTGCAGGAGCTGTGGGGCCCTTGAAGTGCCGAGCTCCTGCTGTCTGGGCTGTGGTCTGGTTCCTGCCCTGCGGCCCACAGACAGCACACATGCCCCAACCCGAGAAGGACCCTCAATCCCCTTCTGAGCTCAGCAGCAGGCTTCTAGTTTTGGGGCCCGACCTGGTCCCCTCTCTCAGACCTCATCTGATGAGATCCAACAGGGGAGAGAGGGGAGGTTTTGTTTCTTTGTTTTTGTTTTAAATTAACATATAATGTATTATTTGCTTCAGGGGTGCAGGTCTGTGATTCTTCAGCCTTACACCATTCATAGCGCTCACCATAGCACACACCCTCCCCAATGTCTATCACCCAGCCACCCCATCCCTCCCATCTCCCTCCCCTCCAGCAAGCCTCAGTTTGTTTCCTGAGATTAAGTCTCTTAGGGTTTGTCTCCCTCTCTGGTTTCATCTTGTTTCATTTTTCTCTCAAGAGGGGAGGTTTTTTAGAGTCCGAATCACAACAGGTTTCTAAGCAAAGCATGTCTGTCAATAAATTTAGAATTTCAAGAACCGCAACTTAGGGGACTGCTTTCAAGTAGTTCCCACCTCATCCACTTCAATCACGAGAAAGCTCCTTTTGCTGGCTTTAAGTTTTTAGCAGATGCACATGGTTGATAAAATGTCAAGGAGCACAGAAGAGCTTGGAAGAGAAGGCCGGGCCACACTTCCCAGCTGTTCCCAGTGGAGCCATTCTGAACTCTGCCGGGTACTTTTGCTGGGCGTTCATTCCATATCTTTGGACGGTATGATTCTCTTCTCTACATTTGATTGTGGAGTTTGTCTGCCAGTCTTCAGATTGCTTTCCAGTTTATTTACTCAGATGTGAGTGATACCTAGTTGTAAACACAGAAGACGTGAGTTTACTCTGCCATCTTTCCAAGCCTCTTGGAGACAGTATGACTTTAACATGCTTTCTAGACTTATCGATTTTAGGCATTATCTATTACCTTCCTAATTAACTTAGAATTTAGATAAGCATATGCATTCCTCATTTAGATGTTTTTGTAAGTATAAATACTACCTTTCTATGTCTACTCTTAGCCTCACCAGCCCTCCACAGTGTATTCTGACTCTCCATTAGTCAGATGAAGATTCATTTCTCTCCCTGTTCCTTCCTCCTAATGCTGGTCAGCTTTACTTTATGTTTTCAGGACTGATGTTCTATTTCACAACTACAAATAAGATTTCCGTTCTTTGTTTACAGGCTGAATCTAAAAATTGAAAATCTGGCAACAGTGTTTACATGATTATGACTAGGCAAATATTGACGGTGGCTCAGCCAATTATGATAACATACTATAAGCACACTATCTTTCTTGGAAGTCTTTTGTTTGTTCAGGAGTTTCTATTTGCCTTTCTTTTCTTTGTCCCATTTGCCTATATCATATCCTAATTTTCTTTCAAACTTCCCATGATATCAAATAGTCTAATAAGCAGAGAATTGTACTAAAAATATTTTCATCAAAATCCAACCTAATTTAATTCAATATGTAGGGATGATTCATAGTGGAGAGCAATCAAAATGGACAAAGCACTAGCCATCAAAGCACAGGGCAGGTACTGGAAGCTCCCTGCTGTGCCAGGCATCAACTCCTAAGGGTCTGGGCTATGGTGAGGTCCAGAGGAACTGACTGGGCAGTGGGAAAAGTGTGGCTCGTGTTAGGTCTATTTAATAAGCACTTCAGAAGTACTTCAACTGGCACATCTTGGCTAAACATCAGTCCTGCTAACAAGTCATTTTCCTCTGAGTCATTCAGCCCTCAGCTTCATGGGACCTGCCTGCTCTCTAGACCTGCTGCCCATCAACCATTCAGGATCTCCTCTGGTCGGCTGTGCTGTGGGGTCCCCTGGGTCCTAGGTCCCATGGGTTCTTTCTTGTTTTACCCCCTTATTTCCATAACTAGAATACCCAGCTTTGCCATTTGATCTTAAATTCAGGGGATGAGATTAACCATATTTAAACACCAACTAATTCAAAATTTTTAGTCTCTCGACATCTTGTTACAAAGTCACACAAAGACTCTGATATTTGAAAATCAAAACACTACATTTGCTGTTGCTTGAAAGCCAGCAAATGAGGGAGGGGGCCTCTGGAGTCCATTCACAGCATGGGACTCCTGTTCTCCTTTCAGGTTGCCTCATGTGTAGAGAGCAACACCGGATCGTCTAATACATCAGCTGCGTCAGGATCCAGCTAGAAATAAATAATTACATTCTTATTTAATTTAAATGTAGATGCAAACAGAAGTTCTTTTTAAAAAAGATTTTATTTATTTATTTGACAGAGAGAGAGAGAGAGAGAGAGCACAAGTTGGGGGAGCAGGAGGTGGGGGGGAGCAGACTCCCCACTGAGCAGGGAGCCTGATGTGGGGCTCAATCCTGGGACCCTGGGATCATGACCTGAGCCAAAGGCAGACACCTAACTGACTGAGCCCCCCAGGCACCCCAACAAATGGAAGTTCTAAAATTGTCCTCCTGCATTCCAGTGGATCATCTTGCACAAACCCTGAGGTGACCAGCTCCCACTTTGGGCACCACTGCTTTATTCAACGAGCGTTTGCTGAGTGTCTCTTCACCCCAGTCTCTTGTTCTCAGGGAGCTCGCCATTGAGAAGGGAATACAGGTAAGAGAAGAGACCATTACAACCAGAATGATAGATGCTGTGACAGAGAGAGCGTGAATGACTGTGGGGACACAGGGAGGGGACTCCACGCAGGGGAAAGATAGTCTAAACAACTGCTTAAATGGATGTACAGAGAAGTGGGTGGATGGATGGGTGGATGATGGATAATTAATAGAGGTGGGTGGGTGGATGAGGGGTTGAATATGTGGGTAAATAGGTGGGTGGTTGGTTGGATAGATGAGTAGATGAATGGGGGAGTTGGTAGGTGGGTCTGTGAGTGGATATATGGGTGAGGTGACATCACAGAAGGCGGGGAATGACAACACAGTCCTGATCGGAGCGATCATCCTTTTCCTCAACTGTGAACACCTGAGATATGGGGAAAATATCCGAGTTATCTCTGTTTTCCTGCGTCTGACAGAGTCCTGATACACAGTAGGTATTGGATAAATGTTTGTCAAGTATGCGAATCAGTGAAAATCAGTGAACACCAGGCAGTTTGGAAAGTTCAGCTAACTCTCTTCCCCTTTGGGGTCTCAATCTTTCCATGTAAGTCAAATATGAAAGTACCCACCACGAGAAGGTATAAGGCTGGTGCTGCGTGGGAAGACTGCCCTTGGGGCCCATTTTAGACTTCGCTCTGTGACAGACCTCAGGTACGTAGAATCTTTTACTTCACCCACTTAAGGGCTCCCGCCTGTGCCACTGCATGGGCATGACCCTATTCAACACTGGCACAGGTCTTGTTATCATTATGTCCATTTAGCAGATGAGGCTACTGAGGCTTAGGGAGGCTATGAAACTTTGAAGTCGGTTTGATTGGGATTGCAGCCTTGTAAACTTGAGCAAATCACTTCCCTTCTCAGAACCTCTCAAAGACGGAAAGATCAGATGCGATAAGGGCGCCTGGGCGGCTCGGTCCGTTTAGCGTCTGCCTTCAGCTCGGGTCATGATCCCACCGTCCAGGGATGGAGCCCCGCATGGGGCTTCCTGCTCAGCGGGGAGTCTGCTTCTCCCTCTCCCTCTGCCTCTCGCTCCCCCTGCTTGAGCTTCCTATCTCTCTGTCAAATAAACAAAATATTTTAAAAATAAAATAAAATGCGATCAAGCACGTAAAGCGTTCGCACATACTAGGTACTTGGTGGTGATTGTCTTTGTTGCTCAAGCCCGGCTGCTGCGGAGGGGATGCTGTTCCTTCTATCCGTCATGCTGATGACTTCCAGTGAACAAAAAAGGATTAAAGTTCTGCTTAGGCTAGGGTGCTTTGATACATGTAAGGAAGATTTCAATAACACGTTTTGGAACTTGCAGTGTTTAGCAGAACTGAAATAATCAGCGCGCTGCGGTGGCCTTCCCCAGCCGCAAGGTAAGGGGGTTCCCTAGCCATTTCTTGCGCGGCCCCAGGCGCCATTTCTTTCCCGCGCCTGCCCCCTGGTGGTGAAGGTGGGCACCTCGGGCTCGGCCCCCCGCCACGGGTCCTTCCAGGGGAGCCCGGCTCGCGGCTGCCTCGCGACACCATCTAGTGACTATTGTCAACACTGCAGAGCAAAAAAGGGCTACCAGGAGCTGTGGAAACGAATGAAAAGACGCCGGCTGGACCTCACTCCCCTGCTCCATCACCCGCCCACCGTGCGATCTTGAGCGTATCGCTTAACTTCCCTGAACGTCAGTTTCCGCATCGGTAAAACTGCTAATGCACCTACCTCAAAGAGTGTTTGTAATAAATGGGATAACCGGGGTAAAACACCTAGCCAGGGACGACGCTGCATAAAATGTAGCTCCTATCTCCAAGAGGCAGGAGGACTTGGTGCAGCTCCGACCTTAGACCAGCTGAACATCAGAATTACCTGGGAATCCGGGGCACCTGTGGAAACAACAACAAAAACAAAAACAAACAAAAAACCCCAAAAACAACTCCAGCCCAGAACAGCTGGGAGACAATCTTTGGGGTTAGACCCTAGAATTAGAATTTTTTTTTCAAAGATTTTACTTCTTTATTTATTTTAGAGCGAGAACACGAGTGGGGGAGAGGAGGAACACAGGGAGAGGAACAAGCAGACTGTGCTGAGCTCAGAGCCCAATGTGGGGCTTGATTCCATGACCCTGAGACCATGACCCAAGCCAAAATCAAGGGTCGGACGCTTAACTGACTGAACCACCCAGGCGCCCCTAGAATCAGACTTTGTAATAGCTCTGCAGGTGATGGAGATATTTATCGAGGCTTGGGGTACTGGTGAGCAGGGCGAGAGCAGGGATTTGGAGTCAGACAGACCCAGGGCAAAGCCCAAGCCCATTCCTTTTCAGCTGTGCTGCCCTAGGACAGTCACTTTACCTCTGTGAGTTCCACTGTCCAGCCTAGAAAACAGGCATGAAAAACTCTCCCCAAAGGATGGTGGAGGCTCCTAGAACAGTGCCAAGGACACAGCAGGCACTTAGTAGACAGAAGACTAGGCCCAGGGATACCTGGGGCCAGGGATGTCCTTACCTGAGCTCCACACACACAGACTGTGAGTTGATAACTAAGCCTCCCCAAGAAGTGACTGGAAAGGGCTTTGGGGGGAAAGGGAAGTCCCCAGGAAGGCACTGCTGCAGCAATTCCAAAAAGCAAATGTTGAGATAGGCCTGGCTCTTCTTCCCTTGCCCATGACACCATCCCAGCTGGTGCCCCTGGAGGGAAGCGTGGGGCATCCAGGGCTTGTCCCTGGGGCCTCAAGTCCCTCTCAGGGCTCTCTTCCTCCCTCCATCCCTCCTCTTCCCTCACCTCCCCCTTTCCCCTTTGTCTCAGGCAAGCAGGACCTAGGTCCCAGGATCACTGAGGGCATTCAGCGGTTCCCTGGCCCCTGGGACTCCCAGGTCTATGGTGGTTGTGGGGTGATGGTTTATGCTGGCCTAAACCAGGGCCGAGGGGGAGAGCATGGATCCTGAGATGCGCTGAGGAGACACGGATGACAGACTTCTATCACTGGGTATGTGTAAGGAGACACTCGCACTCAAAGGCAACTCCCTGGTTTCCAATCTGAAGAAAGCTGGAGGGAGGAGCAGGTGGACTCCTTTACCTGTGGACAGGTAAGACAGCAGGTGGACAGAAGAAGATCATCAACTTCTTAATGGTCAGTCATGTGGGAAACAGAGGCAAAAGAAAAAAATTAAATTTCCTCACTACCTATAGCTCACTGATGGGTCCTTGAAACACGCAGAGTGATATTCCTCTAGGAACTCAGCTGCCTCGATGTTAGTACTTTGCTGAGGGCAAAAGGCAACCTTAGCTCAACATTATCCTGGCCTCCGGGATCCTGTAAGTCTTCTTTAACATATAAAAATTCCTTTGGAAACTTCCTTTATCTCTACTCCCCAAGATACATGTTAGCAATCATCCCCAAGCGTATGACCCACTGATATACATCTGATGTCTCATGACTGGGATTTTACTAGACAGTAATAGATAACATTTTCCTAGGATGCCTGGGTGCCTCTGTCAGTTAAGCACCTTCCTTTTTTTTTTTTTTGAGAATATATATATATATTTAAAGATTTTATTTATTCATTTGACACGCACATTTTCCTAGGATGCCTGGGTGCCTCTGTCAGTTAAGCCCCTTCCTTTTTTTTTTTTTTTTTGAGAATATATATATATATTTAAAGATTTTATTTATTCATTTGACACGCACAAAGAGAGAGATTACAAGTAGGCAGAGAGGCAGGCAGAGAGAGAGGAGAGAGGAGGAAGCAGGCTCCCTGCTGAGCAGAGAGCCCGATGCGGGCCTTGATCCCAGGACCCTGGGATCATGACCTGAGCCAAAGGCAGAGGCTTTAACCCACTGAGCCACCCAGGCGCCCAGTTAAGCACCTTCCTTCAGCTCAGGTCATGATCCCAGGGTCCTGGGATCGAGCCCCACACCGGGCTCTCTGCTCAGCAGGAGAATCTGCTTCTCCCTCTCCCTCTGCCTGCTGCTCCCCCTGCTTGTGTGCGTGCTCTCTCTCTCTCTCTGCCAAACAAATAAATAAAATCTTTTTTAAAAATGACCTTTTCTAAACAATAGCTAGCCCCCTCGAGGTCCTGGAACCCTTGCTTCCAAAATTCCTTAGTGACTTATGCTATCCCTAACCCCCTCCCAACTTCAAAGTATGTAATCAGTCACCCAGCGCAACCCCAGCACAGCAGTTTCTGGCCTTGGGTCCGGTCCCCCAAGCTTTGGGAAAACCACCGTTTGGCACCAAAGACGTCTCAAGGATTCCTTTTCGGCCATGGGCTCCAAACCACGACATGTCCTACATCCGTTGGGAGGACAAGAGTTGTGTCGGAACTGTTTCAGCTCCCGGCTCAGCAGTGGCTTCGACACACAGCAGTGCTCTGTTTTGCTTTTCTTCCCCCAGAAGAAGTCCCAGCGGGCACGGAGGGCAGGCGTTGAGGCTGTCCGAGCTCTCCAGGCCCCAGACAGCTCCCGTCTCTTGCCCCACTACACCTTGCTCCTGGTGCAAGACGGCGGTGCAGGCGGTCATGACATCCCCCTCCGGTCAGCCGACACGGGATGCGACCCCGAGTTCAGGGAGCTTCTTCTAAGGACCCTTCTCGGAAGTTCTCCGTGACAGGCTCACATCTACTGGCCAGAACGAGTGCCATGGCCCCCCCCCGCCACCTGCCCCGGAGGCGGGGAGCTACCTGCCTTCCTGCGGACAGCCCCGTACCCCGCCGAAGAGCAGCGGTCTGCCGCTGTCTAAAACGGGGAGAAGAGGTTCGAGCAGGCAACTTGGCGGTCCCTGCTATCATCATCACCCCGGAGATGCCCAGAACTTTCCGGAGAGAGCTGGGCCTTAAGAAACGATGGTAACTGACTGCCACCTTGCTGGGGCAGAGCTCACGGAGTGAGAAGGCGTCCTGCGGAGGAAGGCCCGGTTCAGGGAGGGCGGCAGGGGAGCGGGAGGAAGAGCGGGAGGAGGAGCCGCTGGAGGGGCATGAGGGACATCTGCGCAGCTAGCGCAGCAGGGGAGGCGCCGCGTCCTGACGGGCAGGGCAGGTTCCCAGGGCCAAGGGAGACGCAGACCTGGAGACCCAGGGCCTTCGGGGTGGAAGCTGGATTTCACGACAGAGCGGTGACCCCAGATGGCAAGGAGCAGGGTTTGGGGAGGTGACGCCAGAGCAAGTCCGCTGGAGGAGCCCGAACCGAGAATGCCCACACTGTGAGCAGGAGGACTTTTCCAGATCTTGGGCGTGAATGAGAGGAAAAAGGTAGGGCAGCTATTGCAGGTGGAAGAAAAGATTTAAAGAGGATTTGGGGGGGTTCCCTCCCCCCAAGGACTGAAAGAGAATTGAGAGTATTTAAATGCATATGGGAAGAGGCCAACAGAGAGGAGGACCCCTGGGTGGCTCAGTCAATTAAGCGTCTGCCTTCAGCTCAGGTCATGATCCCAGGATCCCAGGATCGTAGGATCGAGTCCCACAAGGGGCTCCTTGCTCAGTGAGGAGTCTGCTTCTCCTCTGCCTCTGCCTACTGCTCCCCCTGCTTGTGCTCTCTCTCTCTCTGTCTCTGGCCAATAAATAAATAGAACCTTAAAAAAAAAAAAGCCAGTGGAGAAAGCAGTTAAAACCTAGAGAAAGAGGAGAAAAGTACAAGAGTGAAGCCCCAAGAAGGCAGGAGGGGAGAATTCCAGACTCAGTGGTTTGCTGCTACGAAGGAGGGCACCTCCCCACTGGGGACTTGGGGCAGGGGAACTTGGGCCACAGATGTGACACAGAAAATAATCATTTTTTAAATAAAAGCTGATGGTGGTGGGGCGCCTGGGTGGCTCAGTGGGTTAAGCCACTGCCTTCGGCTCAGGTCATGATCTCAGGGCCCTGGGATGGAGCCCCGCATCGGGCTCTCTGCTCAGCAGGGAGCCTGCTTCCCTCCACCCCACCCCCCGCCTGCCTCTGCCTACTTGTGATCTCTCTCTGTGTCAAATAAATAAAATAGAAATGTTTAAAAAAGAAAAAAGCTGACGGTGGTTCCTTCCCTACCACCACACTCTCAGATCAGAGGGTCAGAGGGGAAAGTAATTTCTCTTCTTCCCCTCCTCTTGGCAGGGACTGGTGGATAAGAGGGTAACTGAGACTTGAGGGGCTCTGGGAGTCCCAGAGTTGGTATAAAGATTATTTTAAAGTATAACATTTGAAGGGTGCCTGGGCAGCTCAGTTGGTTAATTAAGTGTTTGACTCTTGATCTCAGCTCAGGTCTTGATCTCAGGGTTGTGAGTTCAAGCCCCACATCATGGGTTCCACACTGGGTGTGGAGCCTATATATACATATATATAGATGATATGGATATAGATATATACATACATACAGTAAAAACATTTGAGTTACAGAAGATGCAGGAAGAATTCTCATCTGACTACAGCAGAACCTCCCAGAATACAGCTGTCCTTAATCGTCCTATGAGGGTGTCTACTGCAAATTCAGCTGCCAGGAAGACAGACTGCCCATTCCCAATATCATCAATAACTTCCCAAATTCTCCCATTGAAGCCCTAAAAAACCCTCTTTTGTTGAGTTGATATATATAAACCTTTACTTCAGGCTATTCTGTGTTTTTCCCATTACTGGGAGCTCCACTTTTGTGTGTGAAAATGAACCTTGTCTTTTCTCCTGTTAATTTGCTGGCCCCCAGGCACTGGACACAAGCTGGAAGAGGAAGGGTTTTCCTCCCAACGGTGGTTTTCTGTGGGCAGGCCCGGAGCCAGCGGCAGGGAGGGGGCCCCCTGAGGCAGGCACTCAGGACCAGAGCGAATCTGAGGATATGAGCCCCAGGAATGTGCACTGACTCTTAGGGAGAATGTGGGGATGGGCTTAAGCTGAGCCCGGATCTCCCTTGGACACTTGAGAAGTGAAAGAGCCCCCTCTGAGCAGTGGGGGCGAAGTCACCCACTGAGTAAGGGGTACAGGACTGGAGCCCACAGAGAGGTGTGCAAAGACCTGCTGTGGCACTTTGGGGAAAGAAATCCTGGTGGGTTGAAGTCCACGAGGCTATATTCTGCCCAGCCTGAGACTGGAAGGTGTTTTCCAGCAGCTCTAGGCCACGCGGAGGTGGGCACAGAGGGGCAGACAGCTGGATTCCTTAGGAACTGGGGCGCTCAGGGGCTGGATAAGATAGCTTGACAGAGGGGTGAGGGGAGTGAAGTGACCGCAAGGGGGTGGAATGCTTGGCATGACGAACAGTGGAGCCTGGAGGGGTCGTCAGGGAGAAGCCCGAGTCACACAGAGCTTTCCAGATCCCATGAGGAGGTGCAGAGAGAATGAGGGAGGGAGACCCAGACAGACAAGGACTCCATCTAGAGTGGGCAACGTGTGGATTTAGGATGGAGAGGTCTGGACTGTAACTGTGGGAATCAGCAGCTCAGGGAGAAGACAGGTGAAGATTCTGGAAACATGGCTGTCTAGGGTCCTCGAGGCTAGGGCACTGGGTGGGTCAGCCCTGTAGGCCCTGGAGTACCTGGGATGAGGAGAAAGGCCGTGAGAGGGAGGTGCTGGGAGGGTAACACAAGTCAGCTCGGAGCAGGGGAAGAGGGTTCTACGGCAGAACCCCCAAGGGAGAGGAGGATTTCCTGTTGGGTGGTTCGGAAGTGGCATGGGGAAGTGGGAGGCTGTAAGGCACGAAGGGGGAGGCATCACCGGCACTGAGCAGAGTCCAGGGGCCAGTGAAGGCCCATGGTGGAGCAAGCCTTCGGTAAGAGGGTGAAGGACAAAGGGTTTCTTTTCCCAATGAAACAAGGGCTTACAAGGGCTCATTTGGAGGGACTGCCTACTCCTCCCTGCCGTGTAACTGACTGGCTGCTCGGTCCGTCTCCTAGGACAGGCATAGCTAGGGATCACTTACAGTCTTCCCCGGGGAACTCAGAAGGGGCCGCCAATTCTCAACACACGTTTTCTGGGGAGTCGCCATCAATGGATTCGATGGGGGGTGGGGAAGGTGGGGCATGACACACACTACAGTCCAACCAGGCCAAATCTGATCCACCGCCTGCTTTTGTAAATGAAGTTTTATGAGAACACGACCACCCCATTCATTTATTTATTGTCGGCGACTGCTTTCATGCTACAAGGGTAGAGTGTCATAGTTGTGACAGAGATGGTACAGACCAGAAAGCCCAAAATATTTACTATCAAGCCCCATACAAGAAATGAACTCAATTAGAGTCTAGATGAGATATTAAATACACTTGCTCTCCCTGGATCTTGCTCCCCCTGCTCAAGACTAACTACATTCAGGGTGCCTGGGTGGCTCAGTGGGTTAAAGCCTCTGCCTTCGGCTCAGGTCATGATCTCAGGGTCCTGGGATCGAGGCCCGTGTCGGGCTCCCTGTTCAGTGGGGAGCCTGCTTCCTCCTCTCTCTCTGCCTGCCTCTCTGCCTACTTGTTATATCATCTGCCTACTTGTGATCTCGCTCTCTGTCAAGTAAATAAATACCAAAAAAATCTTAAAAAAAAAAAAAAAGACTACATTCAGACACCTAGTGGCTCAGTCAGTTAAGCATCTGCCTTCGGCTCAGGTCATGATCCCCTGGCCCTCGGATGGAGTCTTGCATCAGGCTCCCTGCTTAGCTGCTGCATGTATCAGCAACTTTCTTCCTCTTCACTGCTGTATAGTATTCCATTGTATGGCTATCCAGAGGTTTTGGGGGATGCTTTTTGTTTGTTTGCTTTCATTTTTATTTTATTTTATTTTTACCAATGGAATTTTTTCTTCTTCCAAATTTTTATTTAAATTCTAGTTAGTTAACATATAGTGTATATTGGTTTCAAGAGTAGAATTTAGCGATTCATCCCTTACACACAACACATGATGTTCATTACAACAAGTACTCTCCTTAATCCCCAACACCTGCCTAGCCCATCCTCCACTCACCTCCTTCTGTCAACCCTCGGTTTGTTCTGTACAGTTAAGAATCCCCTGGGGTTCCTGGGTGGCTCAGTCATTGAGCATCAGCCTTCGGCTTGAGTCATGGTCCTAGGGTCCTGGGATCAAGCCCCGCATCAGATTCCCTGCTCAGTAGGAAGCCTGCTTCTCCCTCTCCCATTCCCCCTGCTGGTGTTCCCTCTCTTGCTGTCTCTCTCTGTCAAATAAATAAATAAAATCTTAAAAAAAAAAAAAAAAAGAATCCCTTATGGCTGGTTTCTCTCTCTCCTTCTTTCCCTTTCCCCCCTTCCCAAATGTTCATCTGTTTTCTTTCTTAAATTACACAAATGAGTGAAATCATATGGTATTTGTCTTTCTCTGGCTAACTTACGTCACTTAGCATAACACACTCTAGCTCCTCCCACATTGCTGCAAATGGCAAGATTTCATTATTTTTGGTGGCTGAGTAATATCACACACACACACACACACATCTCTTCATCTATTCATCGGTCGATGGACACAGGCTCTTTCCGTAATTGGGCTCTTGTTGGTAATGCTGCTATAAACATTGGGGTGCGTATACCCCTTTGAATCTGTATTTTTGTATTCTTTGTGTAAATACCTACTAGTGCAATTGCTGGATCATAGGGTAGCTCTATTTTTAACTTTTTGAGGAACCTCCATACTGTTTTCCAGAGTGGCTGCACCAGTTTGCCTTCCCACCAACAGTGTAGGAGGGTGCACCTTGCTCCACATCCTCACCAACACCTGTTGTTTCCTGTGTTGTTAATTTTAGCCATTCTTTTAGCCATTCTCTCCACAGTTTTTTAAACCCATTCTTCTACCGAGGCACAGTTGTCTTCAGTTTGGGGCTATAGTGGAAAAGGTTGTGATGAACATTCATACATATGTCTTTTGCTAGATATATGCATTCATTTCTCTTGAGTATATGCCTAAGAAGGGAATTTCTGGATCATGGAGTAGGTGTTCATCTTTAGTAAATATTCCCAGACAGTTTTCCAAATTTTTTTAAAGATTTTATTTATTTATTTGACAGAGAGAGACACAGCAAGAGAGGGAACACAAGCAGTGGAAGTGGGAGAGGGAGAAACAGGCTTCCTGCAAAGCAGGGAGCCTGATGATGTGGGTGGGGCTCGATCCCAGGACCCTGGGATCATGACCTGAACCAGAGGCAGACACTTAACGACTGAGCCACCAGGGAACCTGACAGTTTTCCAAAATTGAATCAGCATATACCGATCTACAGACTGCATTTAAATTGCAAGAGAGCCTTAGCTATTGGAGTGATGGTTCCTAAAAGTGATCTTTCAGTGTCAGTGAGTAAATAGGGGAAATGCCAGACCCCAAAGTCCTAGAAATGGTGGTCATGCCCAACTGGTGGCAATATGGATCAACTGGATGTCATTAATGCCACACAGAATGGATGGTGCCTCTCTGGGCCACCAGAACCCAGGGAATCCAGGCCTGGGCTGGGGCTCACAGGCCAGAATGATGTCTTTCAGTGTTCGGCTCACACTAACCATACTCATAGGAAACTGATGTACTCCTTCTCCCAAAAGATGGTATATTCCCAGCACAGGGACCCTGATCTGGAGTCAGGAAAGTTCTGAATGTGTCAATATGTTAATATGGTAAGGTCTTAATCATTCAGCTGTTTAGGAGCCATGGACTCTGAACCAGAATGTCCTAAAACAGTCTCCTAGTCCAGGACTAAGGTCCCTCTCTAGTAGCACAATTGCTACTTGAACCCCTTTCTCCAGGGACTCTCCCCCTTGGACATAACATAGTTTTCTCTCTGAACCCCAGGATTTCTCTGCTGCGTGCTTCTGAGGTGGGTCATGTCCCTGAATTAGGGGTAGTCTGTCTGTCCTACTCTGCTTAGCCCAGGAGACATCCCTGCAGATTTCATTCATCAGATCTTAAAGTTCAGAGGTCTTGTTATTTTACTTGCCTTCAAGTTTGGTTTAGGACAGACTGTGCCCTTTGGGATATGTGAGTGCAGCAGGAAAATAAGCACACAAGTCATGAGCTTAGGAGAACTTACTGGACCAGGATTCAGATTTGGTTAAAAAAGGAATGTTTGAATGTACCCAGGGTACATAAAGCAGAAGGCAAAGAAATTAACCTTGGGGAACACATCAAAATTTTAGGGCAGAGGGAACAGAGTAGCAGGATCTAGAAAGAAACACGTATTTTTGGGGACACCTGAATGGCTCAGTTGATTAAGCGTCTGCCTTGGGCTCAGGTCATGATCCCAGGGTCCTGGGATCAAGCTCCACATTGGGCTCCCTGCTCAGTGGGGAGCCTGCATCTCCCTCTGCCTGCCAGTCCCCCTGCTTGTGCGTGCTCTCTCTCATTCACTCTTTCTCAAATAAATAAATAAAATCTTTAAAAAGAAAAAGAAACACATACTTTTTGAAAGTAAGAACAGGGCGCCTGGGTGCCTCAGTGGGTTAAAGCCTCTGCCTTCAGCTCAGGTCATGATCTCAGGGTCCTGGGATCGAGCCCCAAGTTGGGCTTCCTGCTCATCAGGGAGCCTGCTTCCTCCTCTCTCTCTGTCTGCCTCTCTGCCTACTTGTGATCTCTCTATCAAATAAATAAATAAAATCTTAAAAAAAAACAAAAAGTAAGAACATACTCCTCAATCCTGCAAGCATGTAATAGTATTCAACAAATGTGAATGTTTATTTCAGAAGACTTTGTGCTGTTTGTATTGCTACCTGGAAGAGCTTCCCCATGAATTAGGTACCAGAAGGACTTTGCACCAGATTCTGAGATCTCTGATTGTCTACTCTGACCACATCCATCTCAGAGGGTGCTTTGAGGGAATCTCTCGGGTTCTGCTTCCACAAGAGTGGGGAGCAACATTTACGTGGACATCCCCCAGCCAGTGTGAGATGTGTGACTGCAGAAATGAGAGCTCAGAGTAGTGGAAGAGATGGTAATTTAGGGTTGGTACCCAACTTTGTGTGGAGAATGAAGATTAAACTATATGAGGAGAGTGGCCTTGGCTACCTCATCTCCACTTTTCTTTTGCAATGTTTGGCTCGATCAGGTGCTGGATGAGTATTTGTTGAATGGATGTATGGGTGGATAGGGAAAAGCATGGGTGGGAGGATGAGTGGATGGATGGAGAGCAGGGTGAGTTTCAGTCACCTGTTTCCCAATATCATTAGGTTTGCTGCCCTCCCCCTCTCCCGTGGCCCAAGCTAGCAGGGCCCCTCTAAGAAAGCACAGAGGTCTTTTACTTAATCTCTCCAACTTCAGGAATTGTAACACAGACTTCTCTTTCAAACCCGAGGCTTATGTTTGCTTGACAAAAATATTGTACATGTGGACTCAAACCTTACCAGAAAATAAAATGGAAGGATTAAAATTTTTTTTATTTTTTATTTTTTAAAAGATTTTATTTATTTATTTGACAGAGAGAGAGAGAGAGAGATCACAAGTAGGCAGAGAGGCAGGCAGAGAGAGAAGAGGAAGCAGGCTCTCTGCGGAGCAGAAAGCCCGATGTGGGGCTCGATCCCAGGACCCTGAGATCATGACCCGAGCCGAAAGCAGAGGCTTTAACCCACTGAGCCACGCCAGGTGCCTTGAAGGATTAATATATGTGAATATATAAACTTCTATTATATCTAAGTGGCCTCTACAAAAACATAATACCTAGAGTACCATTTTAAAAAACTACCATCTTAATGGCATTTAAAACATTTTAGGGGGCACCTGGGTGGCTCAGTCATTAAGCATCTGCCTTCAGCTCAGTTCATGATCCCAGGGTCCTGGGATCGAGCCCCGAATTGGGCTCCCTGCTCAGCGGGAAGCCTGCTTCTCTTCCTCCCAGTCCCCCTACTTGTGTTCCCTCTCTCACTTTCTCTCTCTGTCAAATAAATAAATAAATAAATAAAATCTTTAAAAAAAACATTTTAGGTTAGCAATAATGTGCCCTATATAATTAATTCACAAAAAACATTTTCAGGATCTTTCTTCTCTAAAATTTCAAAAAAAAAAAAAAAGAAGAGGGGATGGAAGAATTCCTGTATGTCCACTTGCCTCACTGCAAATACTGTGCATCTAAGAAGCACTGTTTTTTATCTCCATGCAAATATTTAAAGCCTTTCTGACATTACGATCTGGGTCCCTAAGTCATGACTGGAGTGACTCACTCTTTGTCCTGTCTCCTGAGTTTGAAAAAGGACCCAGAAGTCCAGCCACAGAGACCAGCATTTTTAGGTAGAGGGATGCAAAGCTGGGGAGGAATTTCCTGTACCTGCCCCATCTCCTTCACAGGCTTTCTGGGAGAATCCCTGAAAAAATACACAAGAGGCTCTTCGAGACTTTCCAGGCTCTGTGTAGCTTCAGGCAATTCATACTGTATGTATTAGAAGAGGATCATCCTTTCAGGGAGATTCTCATAGATCATAGATCAGAGCATGTCACCATTCGACCTGAGAAATCTGATCCCATCCCTGGACCTTTGGACTTGCCATTCTCTCTGCCTTGACTGCTCTACCTTTGGATATTCCCACTTCTTCCATTCTCTGTTAATATGTTTCCTCTGCACAGAGAAGTTTCCTCACCAACTCTATCTAAGATACCATCCATGGAGGCTCAGTCTGTGGAGCATGTGGCTCTTGATCTCGAAGTTGAGATTGAACCTCACACTGGGTGTAGAGATTACTTGAAAAAAAAATCTTTTAAAATACTATCCACCTCCTGTTCTAGTCCCTTGCCCTGATTTCTTTTCTTTTCTTTTCATTCTTTTTTTTTTTGATGGCAGTAATTTATTTATTTGTTTGTTTTCTCTCTCCTCAACTGGGAGGGAACATCCACAAAGGTAGGGAATTGTCTGCCATGTGTCTACATGGCACTGAGAACATTAGTAGGTGTTCAGTCAAAATGGCTAAAATTAACAAGTCAGGAAACAACAAGTGTTGGCAAGGATGTGGAGAAAGGGGAACCCTCCTACACTGTTGGTGGGAATGCAAGCTGGGGCAGCCACTCTGGAAAACAGTATGGAGGTTCCTCAAAAAGTTGAAAATAGAGCTACCCTACAACCCAGCAATCACACTACTGGGTAATCTACCCTAAGGACACAAATGTAATGATCTGAAGGGGCACATGCACCCGAATATTTATAGCAGCAATGTCCACAATACCCAAACTATGGAAAAAGGGGCGCCTGGGTGGCTCAGTGGGTTAAAACCTCTGCCTTCAGCTCAGGTCATGATTTCAAGGTCCTGGGATCGAGGCCCGCATCAGGCTCTCTGCTCAGCAGGGAGCCTGATTCCTCCTCTCTCTCTGCCTGCCTCTCTGCCTACTTGTGATCTCTCTCTCTCTCTGTGTCAAATAAATAAATAAAATCTTTAAAAAAACCCAAACTATGGAAAGAGCCCAGATATCCATCAACAGATGAATGGATAAAGAAGATGTGGTATATATACAATGGAATACTATGCAGCCATCAGAAAATGAAATCTTACCATTTGCAATGGAGGGTATTATGGTAAGTGAAATAAGTCAATCAAAGAAAGACAATTACATGATTTCGTTCATATGTGGAATATAAGAAACAGGATAATAGGGGAATGGAGGGAAAAATAAAATAAGACAAAATCAGAGAGGGAGACAAACTATAGGAGATTCTTAATGATAGGAAAGAAACTGAGGGTTGCTGGAGGGGAAATGGGTGGGGGGTAATGGGGTAACTGGGTGATGGGCATTAAGGAGGGCACTTGATATAATGAGCACTGGGTGTTATACATAACTGATGAATCACTGAACTCTACCTCTGAAACTAATAATACACTATATGTTAATTAATTGAATTTAAATGTCAAAGAAATCAGAAGAAAAAAGAAGAAAAAGAATATTAGCAGGTGTTTGTATTAGTTATTGATTGCTGTGTACACAAAGGTAGTGGCTTAAAAAAACACTCATTTGTTATCTCAGCATTTGTGTGAATCAAGAATCCAGGCAAGGCTTACCTGAGTCCTCTGCTTCAGGATTTCTCATGAGGCTGCAATTGAGGAGTTGGCTAGGGTTGGAGTTTTACCCAAAGATCTGATTGGGGAAAGATTCTAACTCAAACCTCATATGGTTGTTGGCAAGATTCAGTTCCTTGGGGTTGCTGGGCTTAGGGTCTCCTTTCTGGCTGTTGGCCAGAGTCTGCCCTCAGTTGCCTGCCGGCGGGTCTCTCCATAACTTAGCCCACAATATGGCGCCTTGCTTCATCGAATCCAGCAAGGGAGAGAGTCAGTTAACAAAATAAATTACATTTTATGTAATGTAATCACAGGAAGGTCATCTTACCACCTTTGCCATATTGACTAAAAGCCACTCAAAGGTCCTGCTCACATTCAAAGTGAGGGGGTTACACAAGGGTTTGAATACCAGGAGGTGGAGATCCCTGAAGGCTATTTTAGAGTCCATCTGCCACATTCCTTGCTCAATACACTTGATCTTAGCCAAAAGGCCAAGAAGTGATTATTACTTGCTCAATAAACACTGATTCTTTTTAATCCAATGTCCAAAGTTGACACTGGGGAAGGAAAGCTGTAAGAGTCAAGATTCTTGCAATTTATTTCTTGCACAATGTAGAACTTCTTGGAAATTTACCTATTCTTTTCCCAACTTCCCTCTGACGTTCTGTGACCAGCCTGGTCTGTCTGTCTGCACAAGCTGCCCCAGGTTTTGAGGATTCACCCAAGAAAAGACACCCACACACAACCCAGACCCTTCAAGAATCTACAGTCTGCAGATCACCATTCACAGAGCTCAATCCTTCTCCATGAGGGTCCCTGGAATAGGTGAGTTACATCCTTATATATGACAAGCTGGAAGTGGTGTTCTCGAATGGGCACTTTGCATTTATGAGGTCTTGCTGCTAGCCAAGTTAATAATGCATCTAATAAAGAGAAAGAAAGAAATACATTGTTCCGTCAGGTAGATATTATTAATATGATTCAATTTTAAAAGGGCCATTACTTCAGAGTCTTGATGTCTGGGATGCTGTTAAAGAAGATTTTTTTAAAGAGTCACCATGACAACAGAGAGAGCCCCACTTCTCCTGAATTGATTACAGATTTGTCCATGTAGGGGAGTGGAACACATCCAGCTTATTGGGAATTCTTTTCTGTCTCCTTTGGCAAAAGCCCTGGCTTATTGTCCAGAGTGAGCAGGAGTCTCAAAGCCATCAATATTCACTGATGAAGTCGTCACCATTCATTAACAGAGACTTGATCAGCAGACATTTATCGATCGCCAGGCCTGTGCAAGGCACTCTGGAGGATTCAGAGACATTGCTGTCTGACCAAGTGACATGTCTACCGCATGACAAGTTCCAGCCCCTGGAGGCAGCAGGAGCCAGGTGGCGTGAACTCTGGGGGGTACAGACCCTGCTCAAGGACCTGGGACCTGCACAGAGAACCCTGGTGAAGAATTATGATGTCATGATGTGCACCCTGGACAGTTCTGACCTGTGAGGGGGTTCTTGGTCTGTGACGTAGGGTTGCATGGATGAGAGGCCCGAGACAGTGGATGAAAACTAACCCTGGGCCTTAATTTCATACAAACTCAAACACCAAATTCCTGGGTCACCTTGGGCATGTCCCTGGACCTCTCTAACCATTACTTTTGTCCCTTACATGAAATAGGATTACGTTTCTTCCTGCTGAACCCAAAGTGATCACATCGCGCTCTGTTGCTTGTTGGACAATACATCTCCCAGACAGACCTTTTTTTTTTTTTTTTAAAGATTTTATTTATTTATTTGACAGAGAGAGAGAGATCACGAGTAGGCAGAGAGAGAGGAGGAAGCAGGCTCTCTGCAGAGCAGAGAGCCCGATGCAGGCCTCGATCCCAGGACCCTGAGATTGTGACCTGAGCCGAAGGCAGAGGCTTTAACCCACTGAGCCACCCAGGCGCCCCCCAGACAGACCTTTGAAACTGCTCAGGCAGTGATGATTCAGTGTTGTCTTGCTTCAGTGATGCCCAACACAGTGCTGGGCACTGGGCACAGGGCATATCCTAGCACTCGATAAATGAATGAAAGAGAATTGGAGCTTTCTTGTAACCACTCCATTCTTTGCCCACCCCTCCACGCTGCCATTATGATGGCCTGTCACTTTTTCAAAGGGACTTGGGTGGGTACATCTTTGGTTCTCCAGGACAGCAGAGAACACCCCAGTGGTCCCAGACCTGCTTCCTCCTCCACCCTATGGCTCAACTCAACTTCTCTGCTTTGGATCATTTTGCAACCCAGAAAATGTCCAAAGAAATGGGATAGGGTGTTGAAGCCAGGTCTGATGGATAGGGAGAAGGGAGCAGAGGAGGGACAAGACAGGTTTGTTTAGCTTCTTGCTCCCTATAAAATGTGTGAGAATTTGTTGGGTGCTCTGTGCAGTGAGGAGCAGCTCTAGACTCAATTAGCAAAATGAACAAATAAAAAACGGAATGGGACAAATAAAAAGCAAATAGTAAAATGGTAGCCTCAAACCCAACCAAATTATCAATCTTATTGCATGAAAATAGTTTAAATACTTCAAATAAAAGGCAGACTGTCAGAGTGAATAAAAAAGCAACAAAACAGGGGTGCCTGGGTGGCTCAGTCAGTTAAGCGTCTGTCTTCAGCTCAGGTCATGATCTCAGGGTCCGGGGATAGAGCCTCGAGTGGGCCTCCCCGCTCAGCAGGGGAGTCTGCTTCTCCCTCTGCCTGCCGCTCTCCCTGCTTATGTTGTCTCACACACACACACACACACACTCTCACTCTCTCTCAAGTAAATAAAATAACATCTTAAAAAAAAAAGGAACATACAACTTAATGATGCTTACCAAAAAATGACTTTAAATATAAAGACATCAGTAGATTAAAGGACAAAGGATAGAAAAGGATGTACCATACTAACCAAAAGAAAGCTGGTGTAGCTGTGTTAATATATGAAGTATATTTCAGATCAAAGAATATTTGAAGGGATAGAGAAGGTCTTTTCACAATGATAAAGGGACAACCTATCAGTTACACATAACAAACCAAAACATGTATGCATCTAGTAAGAGCTTAAAAATACATGAAACAAAAATTAATAGAACTTAAAGGAGAAATAAACAAATATGTAACCATGGTAGATGCCAACCCCTCATTCAATAATTGATAGAACAAACAGAGGATCAGTGAGGATAGGAAAAGTTGAAAAACACTATCAACCAGCTTGATTTAATTCATGTTTATATGACACTCTACCCAACAACAGCAGAATGTACATTTTTTTCCAGAACTGTTAATGTTAAACTATATTGTGGGCCATAAATAAGTCTCACTGAATTTTAAAAGAATCAAATCCGACAAAGCATGTTCTCTGACCACAGTGGAGTAAAATTAAAAATCAATAACAGAAATATAGCTGGAAAATCCCCACATATTCATAACCTAAACAAACTGTTAAATAACTCATGGCTCAAAGAGCAATCAGAATATATTTTGAACTGAATGTAAATAAAAATAACATGTCAGAATTTGTGAGATGCAGTTAAAACAAAGATTAAAAAGGAAATTTATATAGCACTAAAAGCCTATATTAGAAAATAAGGAAGGTCTGAAATCAACGACCTAAAATTTTACCTTAAGTAATCAGGGGGGAAAAGGGGGAAAGTAAATAATAAGTGTAAGAGCAGAAATGAATGAAATAAAAAACAAAAAACCAACAGAGAAAATTAGTGAAATCAAAGCTCATTTTTGAAACGCTCAATAAAGTTTACAAACTCTAGCAGAGAGAAGAGACAGATAAAATACACAGACCAGCACTGACAAGAATGAGAGAGGAGGAATAACTAGACCTAGAGTCTACACGTAGTAAAAAGATAAGGAAATATTGTGAACAACTTTATGCTAATATGTTTGACGACTTAGATGAAATTGACAAATTACTTCAAAGACACAAATTACCAAATCTTACTGGAAAAGGAATAAATATTTTGGACAGTCACATCCATTTATGAAATAAAATTCATGGTTTAAAAATTCCTATAAAGGAGACTCCAGATCTAGATGGCTTTCATGCTGATATCTACCAAATATTTAAGGAAGGAATAACACCTGTTCTACACTAAACTTTCCAGAAACTAAAATAGGAATAGATAACTTCCTAACTCATTCTATGAAGCCAGCCCTGACACTAGAAACAGAAAATTACAAGAAACTATACATTAATATCATTCGTGAACATAGATGCAAACATTTTAAACAAAATTTTAGCAAATCAAATACAACAGTGTGTGTATGTGTCTTTTTTTAAAGATTCTTATTTATTTATTTGACAGAGAGAGATTACAAGTAGGCAGAGAGACAGGCAGAGAGAGAGGAGGAAGTAGGCTCCCCATCAAGCAGGGAGCCCAATGCGGGGCTCAATCCCAGGACTCTGGGATCATGACCTGAGCCAAAGGCAGAGTCCCAATGACTGAGCCACCCAGGTGCCCCCAACAGTGTGTTAAAAGGAGAATGTATCATGACCAAGTGGAATTTGGAGGAATTCCAAAGGCTGGCTTAACATTTTTTAAAAAGTGAGTATAATATACCATATTAACAGAGATAAGAGTAAAAATTATTTGGTTGTCTCAATAGATGGATAAAAAGCACCGGACAGAAGCTAACACCATTACTGATAAAAACTCAGCAAATTAGAAATAGAAAGGAGCATCTTCACTCTGATAAAAGGCACCTATGAAAAGCCCTTAGCCAATATCATACTTAATGGTGAATGACTCAAAGATCCTTTAAGAATAATACACAAAGATCAATTTTATTTATACCTACTATCTGTACTAACTGGACATTTTAGAAACAACACCATTAAAACAGCATCAAAAATATGGAACTATTGGGGGTAAATTAAACAAAAAGTGTGTAACACCTATACAATGAAAACAATAAAACATTACAACAGAAAGTAAGGAAGACCTAAACAAATAGATCTATACGATGTACATGTTTCAGAAGACTTACTATTGTTAAGTTCACTAACCTCCTCAAAGTGATCTATAGATTTGATGCAATCCCAATCAAATTCCCAGCAGGTGTTTTGTAGAAATTCACAAGCTGAGTTTAAAATTTGTGTGGAAATGGAAAAGACCTAAAACAAAACAATTCTGAAAAAGAACAAAATCAGAGGATTGTGCTACCTGATATTACAACTTATTATAAAGCTACTATAATCAAGACCGTGTGTTATTCCCATAAAGATAGATACATAGATTAATGGAACAGAGGAGAGAGGTCACAGATAGATGAACATGAATAAAGCAATCGATTTTCAACAAAGGTGCTCAGGCAAATCAATAGGGAAAGGATAATGTTTATACAAGATGACAAAACAATTGGAAATCATATGCAAAAACTTGAACCTCCACCCTGACCTCCCACTCTCTCTAAAATTAACTTGAGGGCGCCTGGGTGGCTCAGTGGGTTAATGCCTCTGCTTTCGGCTCAGGTCATGATCTCAGGGTCCTGGGATCAAGGCCCGCATCGGGCTCCCTGCTCGGCGGGGAGCCTGCTTCCCCCTCTCTCTCTCTCTGCCTGCCTCTCTGCCTCCTTGTGATCTCTCTCCCTCTGTGAAATAAATAAATAAAATCTTTAAAAAAAAAATAAATAAAATAAAATTAACTTGAAATGGATCATAGACCTAAATGTGAGAGCTAAAACTTCTGAAAAAGGTAGGGGAAAATCCTTTTGGCATTGGGTTTGGCAAAGATTTCTTTAAGAAAATACAAAAATCAAGAACTGTAGAAGTAAAAAATCAACAAATTAAGCTTCATCAAATTTAAAAAATTTTTGCTCTTCAAAAACATGGTTATGAAAATAAAAATGCAAAGAACAGGCTGGGAGAAATTATTTGTAAAATGTATGCCCAACGAAGACTTGTGTCTAAAATATATAAACAACACTCATGACTCAATAATAAGACAAAAAAACAATAGTTAAAAGGTTTGAACAGACACTTCACCAAGGAAGATATACAGATGGCAGATAAGCACATGAAAGGATGCTCGACATCATTAAACAGAGGTGATATGCAAATTTAAACTGCAGTAAGATGCTACTACACACCCACCAAAATAGCTAAAATTTAAAGTACTGACCATATGTATCAAGTATGGGTAAGGATACGTAGCAAAAGGAATTGTCATACACTGCTGGAAAGAATGTAAAATTATATAAGCACCCTAGAAAACAATTTGGCATCTTCTTAAAAGGTTAAACGTAGGGGGCCCTGGCTGGATCAGTCAGAAGAGCAAGGGGCTTTTGATCTCTAGGTAAGTTCGAGTCCTATGATGGGAGCAGAGATTACTTTAAAAAAAAAAAAAGTTAAACATATGTCTACCACATAACTCAGCCATGCCATATCTAGTTACCTAAAAGCAAGGAAAACATGAGCTTGCTAATGCAAGTACCAATACTTGTACACAAATGTTCACAGCAGGTGTGTTTGTAGCACCCCAAACTGGAAACAACCCAAATGTCCATCAACAGGTGAACTGATAAATTGTGGTATATCTTTAAAATGGAATAATATTCAATAAGAAAAAGAAAGAATTTCTTTTCTGATTGATTTTGGACAAGCTGACTGTTTTCTGTCCCCTGTTTTCTGTGGCACAGAATTCTGCATTGGCAGGGCACCTGGGTGGCTCAGTGGGTTAAAGGGAGCCTGCTTCCTCCTCTCTCTCTGCCTGCCTCTCTGCCTACTTGTGATCTCTCTCTCTGTCAAATAAATAAATAAAATCTTAAAAAAAAAAAAGAATTCTGCATTGGCAATGACTTCCTTTGGCATTTTTTAAAATTTGAGCTAGAGAGAGTGGCAGTCGGCGGGGTGGGGTGAACAGAGGAGGAGGGAGAGGGAGAGAATCTCTATCTGAGCACAGAGCCAACATGGGGCTCAATCCCACAAGGCCCGAGGTTACAACCCTGCGCCAAAACCAACCCTCAGTCAACCGACTGAGCCACCCAGGTGCCCCTCTTTTGGCATTTGAAAGCTGTTTTCTTTGAGCTTCCATCTTTTCTGTTTTGGGTCCTAACTGGAAGTCTGGGGTGTTACATTCATGAACATGAACCGCATGAGACTGAAGAAATCTCCACCAGGTTCTCACTTTCTCTTGTCCCCTTTCTGGTTGGCTTCTAACTGAGAGGGAGGGACCCTTGATCCATTCATCCATTCATCCAATTTTTATAACGTGTGTGCCAGGTACTGTGACAGATGAAAAAGATTGCCAGAATCTTTGTTGTCCCTTTATGATTTCTAAATGAGATTCGTGAGTTCATCTCGTGCTTGTTTGTTTCTTTTTTCTTAGAAACATCTTTCAGATATTTCAGCTCAGAGTTTAGAGGACAAAAATGAATATTAGTTTGTTCATCTTTCAGCTCAGAGTTTAGAGGATGAAAATGAATATTTAGATCTATGATTCAGCAAATTACTTCAGTTCTTTGTGATCCTTTTTGGCTCTAGGTCAGGTTCAGAGCCATCTTTTATTTTTATTTAACATGGTTATTTTGTGTTCTGTTCTTCCAGATTTGCCTTTCTAATTAAATTTCATCCTGACAGATGGTAAAATGAATTTGCCCTCCCTAGTTGCTCTCAGGAGGGGAAGGGGCTTATAATAAGCCTGCGGCAGCGAGAAGGGATTGCAGCTGGTAAAATGAATCATGCATACATAAATAATAGAGAGCAGACCACCCTGAAGCGGAGAGGCTCTCACTGTATTTTTTTAAAATATGCAAGTGTTGGGGAGAGTACAACATTTTTGCAAGAACCTCTGAAATGACCTTCAGCCTTTTGCAAGACATTTATGTCCTGAGGCCCAGTGTTGTCAGCAGTGAGGTGGAAGATTGCATGGGATGATCTCTCTTGATAGCTTGGTTTGATATTCTGTACTATATTAATCAACAGAAATTTATGATGGAGAATTTTTATTTTCATGTTTATTTTTGTGTACTGTGTATTTTTCCAAGTTTCTACAGTGAATGGGTACTCCTTAACTAATCAGAACCAAAACCCATGGTAAATGGAATTTTTTTTTTTTAAAGATTTTATTTATTTATTTCACAGAGGGAGAGAGATCACAACTAGGCAGAGAGGCAGGCAGAGAGAGAGAGGGGGAAGCAGGCTCCCCACTGAGCAGGGAGCCCGATGCGGGCCTCGATCCCAGGACCCTGAGATCATGACCTGAGCCGAAAGCAGAGGCACTAACCCACTGAGCCACCCAGGCGCCCTGGTAAATGGAATTTAAAAATAATATTTGTAACCTAGATATTGTGGTGGGCACAAAAGAAATATTTTGTGTGGTTATATAAGTCTGTTGTAAGGCAGGATTGCAGGCAGCAGACCTTTGGAACTTAGAGCTGGTGCAAATAAAGCACCCCAGCCCCTCCTCTTGAGTCTTCCCCAATACTGGTAAGTTTCCTCAGTTTCTGTCCTAGACTGCTGGTCTTCCCCTGTAGTGAAGTTCCCTTAAGGGTGAGGCAGTAAGTAGCCCATTGTTTCTCCAAGTCTGCAGGGCAAGACAAAGAAGGCTGTACAAATATTTGTTTAATTTTTGCCTAATGGATTGAAACTGAATTGAAGATGGGCACCTGCTCCTAGCTGCTCTTGGTCTAGGCAGGGATTGATTGTGTGAAATGGCAGCAAATGTCAGCAGAATATTCATTCAGCAAATGGAAGCTGCCTAGCAGAATATTCATAACTTGGGTGAGCCTGGGACTGTTTTCGTAAGACGGATGGGTTCTGCTTTCACTGAATTTTGATAGTTTCCCCGGGGGGCCAAGATGTGTGTGGAGAGGACAAAGGAACAGGCTGGGAAAAGAAGGGGAGGCCAAGGCTGGGAGCCGATGGAGCGGCATGTTTTCATTTCTATTCCGTTTCACCATCATCGGTGGGTATCACTTGCTCCTTTCTCCAATGAGTAATGATGGTTCCTATGTTGTAGGAAGCAATGTGCCAGGCACTGAGCTGTGGGCTGGTCCTACTCAGGACTCTGTTGCTTGCAAGTGACAGAAAAACCAATTCTAATTTGTTTGGGGGATGTAGGGGATTTTCTGGACAATGTACTTGAAAAAAATCCGGGTACCGCTCAGCACTAAAGTCCACAGGGAAGAGGAAGGGGATACCACTTCCAGAACGGAAGGCAGCATAGAAGCTCTCAGGGAACAGGCCACGTGAGGATAGAGACGGGAGAGGATGAGTCTAGGGGGAGTATGACGCCCAAGTTCCCTGAGGGGCCTGACGCCACCTCTGTGCCAAGTCTTGACGTAGGAGGGGGCATAGTACAACAGAAGTCCCAGCAGGGTGAGGAGAAAACAGAGCAGAGAGAGCCAGTGCCCACTTCCTGTTTGGGACTCTGGCCCAGAAGGTCGTGGGCCAACACAGGAGGGCTGCCGCCAAGTGAAGTGGTGGTGCGGCATATTTCATGGGATATGGCTCCCAGCGGGGCCCCTGAGTCACCTTTCGTCCCCCTGTGACAAGGAAGGGATCCAGGAGCACCCACATGTTCCGTGTGAGGGATGAGAAGGCAGCTCTGAGAGAGAGAAGAAACCAATCTACCCTGAGGTCACAATGGCTGAGAGAACAGGGCAGACAGGTGACCCACTCCTGCTGAGGACAGTCAAGCCCAAGGCCTGGTAGAATGGTTGACAAGGAGAAGCTATTTCTCTGCTGGACTTGTTGCTGTGAGGTTATGAGCCTGGATCTGCTGGGGTGTCCCACCGAAGGAACGAAGCTGAGAGATGGAGAATCTCAGGAGTCTTCAGTCTCTGGAACTAAATCCAGATCTGAAGCAGACGTGCCCGGGATTTTCATGTGCATAAGTCAACCAATTGTGGGGTTTTTGTTCGTTTGTTTGTTTGTTAAAGGAAGTACGAATTGCACTGTCATTTACAGCAGAAAGTGCTCTGACTCATGTAAGTTAGAGGGAGGCAGCACCAGCAAAGGGATGAAGCCAGAAATCAATGGGAGGACAGTCAGAAGGAGGAGGGCGGGTGGGGTGGGTAGACTGAGAACCAGGTGAGAGAGTCGGGCGATGCTACAGGAACAGTGCAAAGATTTTGTTGTGAGAGACACACGGTTCAGCTTCATGACTGGAAGGGGTTGCGTGTCAGGCAGGGCAGGAAGGAGTTCAGGAGGGCAGGGCATCACGGCAATGCGGTGAGAAGGGCAGGCTACCAGAGTCTGAGACACCTTGAGCCTTCAGGGAAGGAAGGCATCCCAGGTGCCTGGGGGAATGATGAGACCGCATGGGTCGATGGGGTTGGGAGCTGGGAGCCGAAGACTTTGGTGCAGGAAGTTCTAAGCAGTTGAAAGCAGAAAACCAGAGAGCCGACAGAAACATGGGTAAAACATCTGGGTGTAGTGTAGTGTAGGAGCCATTAATACACGGGCGAAAGAAACAGCCAAGTGATGGGCTTCTCCAGAATGTGCTTCTCGAAGGTCATAGCTAAACACGTAGCCTTGTCTATTTTGTTCAAGGCCAGTGCGTAGGGCACACAGGGGTCACTGACACCAAAAGCCCGACAGTCGCAGTTGGTGAGATCATCTCCCACAGAGAAATCATGTAGGAATTCCCCCCAGCTGGAACCCAGCATTGGAAAGAAATGACCCACAAACGCGGTATCAAATCAAGTTCAACCGCACGCCTCGAAGCTAACAACACAGAACACAAATCCATTTCAAGCGCTGGGTGACTCCTCCGGCGGGCTCCTCGGAAGCAGCGGGCCAGGCAGGGGTGAGGGCGAGGCCTGGGGCCCCGCGACCTGCCCGGGGGGCCTGCAGGCCGTCCCCAGAGACCGGGCAGCAGCAGGTCTGCTGTTGGCACGCGGGGCCGGATGTGGTCGGTGCCGGAAAAGAAACCTGACAGGGCTGAACGGGGGCGGGGGCACGGGGGCAAGAATAGTGACAGTTTGGGTCCGCGCCTCTGCAGTCCCCGGCGGTGGAGGACCCCAAACACGCGTGCCCATCCCAGCACCGGGATGTGGGCGGCGCCTGACCCAGCCCACCGCCCAACGGCACCCTCACGGGGACCCGGGCTCCGGGTCCGTGTACCCCGGCTTCGGCGTGCGTCTGCGTACTCCCAGATCCCAAGTCCGGCTTTGTGAGGCGCGCGGCGACCCTGCGGGCCTCGCCGCGGTCTCCGCGCCCTCGGGATGCCCGTGACCGTGGCTGAGGCACGCCGGGAACTCCGCGGGCTGTCCGGCCTCTGGGGACTGTTGGGCCTCCCCGGGCCAGCGTCCTCACCGCAAACCCTTCCGCGCCCGGGCCCCGGGCCGGACCGCCCCGCACCGCCGCCTCCGGGGCGGAGCTCCAGGGCGCCCGGCGCGGG
>LNAC01000065.1:929096-944015 GCA_002007465.1 Ailurus styani
CCGGCCCCAAGCCTCAGCACCCTCCAAGTCTGCGGACCGTGCCGGCGCCCTCTCCCGCGCCCGCGCCTCCCCCAACCCCGCTGCCTCGGGCTTCTCCCCCTGCAGCCCCGCGCCTCTCCGGCGCGGCCCTCCTCCACCGCGTCCCCGCCCCTCGCAGCCGCTCCCGCCGGGCCCCCGCGCTCCTGCGCCTAATTCCAGCCCCAACTCGGGCTCCCAGGATCCGCGACCCCGCGGCACTTCCGAACCTGCCTGTCTCCAGGTGAGAAGGCGGCGGCAACTTCGCGGCCTTTCTCGGGGCTGGGGCTGGTTTCCCCCGCAGCTGCCTGCGCCGCGCGCCTGCGGGGGTGCGGGGACCCCGCCGGGGGGCCGCTGCGCGCGCGGGCTGTCATGCCTGGGTGCACGGGTTCGGACTGCGTGACTCGCACCCCACGGCGTTGCTTCTGCTTGTCTGTCCGACCTTCTGAAGAAGCCAGCTTTGTCACACGTAAAAATGGAATTGGCTTAGAGCAGGTGGCTTTCCTTGTGGCAGCAGCGGTCTTTCAAGTTGTACCTGTGGTTGGATAAAGGATTAGCAGTGCGGGAGATGTGGAGCCATATTTTCCCCGCTCCGCTGGGCGCTCAGCGAGGCTCTCGGCGCCTGGGGGGCCAGTGCCTTCCTGGGAAGGCTGGGATGCTTCGTAGGCTTTCAAAAAGTAAAAATCAGGAGAGATGTTGAGTTAGATCCGTGCGAATGGGGAAGCGTGGGGTGGATGGCCACGGGGCCCCCAAGAGGGCTGCACAACTTGGGGACATTTGTTGCTATTTGCGGAGGGCCCCGGGCTGAACCCCAGTGTAAAGCAGACCGTGCCCAGCCCAGCCTTACAAACGTGACGTGACTGCCAACGGGGCTTGGCAGCAACTCCTTCTCCTTAGAGGTGTTGGTGCTCAGTCTGGACATCTGTGGGAAGAGAGTTGAAAGCAGATGGTTTGAAAAGCCTCATGTTCCCTGGAGAGAGGTGGGGATGTATTGGTTACAGCCTGGAAAGCCAGTGCCTGAATCTCCCCCATCCCTTCTCCTGGCTTTCATTAAGTCTTGGTTTAAATTAATTGCCTATTTCAGAGAAAGGACATGTAGGGGAGACTTCTCCTTGAGGGATTAGCTCCTGGCCAGCCCACCCTCACTCGCGCTTGGGAGGATGCTTTGGGGCACCAGGGACGGTCCCGCCACTTGGCCTCGGAAGCACAGGCTCTGAACATTTGTGGAACTGCAGGATCAGTAACTTTTTTCCCCCTATTGATTGGCCCAAATGGTAATTAGCTCAATATTCTTTCCGCATTGAAGAGTGAATTAATAAGTAATTAGCCCAAGGTCACACACGGGCT
This sequence comes from Ailurus styani, assembly GCA_002007465.1. NCBI lineage: Eukaryota > Metazoa > Chordata > Mammalia > Carnivora > Ailuridae > Ailurus > Ailurus styani. The sequence goes on from LNAC01000065.1 coordinate 930,459, forward strand.
CAGTGGGCTCCCTGAGTGCCCACAGATTGCTGCGGGCATCTGCTCGGTCCTCACGGTACCGCTGGGTGGTGAGCTGTTGGCTGTCAGACGCCCCACCAGCCCGGAGGGCCTTCAGGGTGGACCCGTCTCTGTCAGCGCCCAGCCTGGCACCCTCTAAGTGAGAGGTCCTAGTGTTTATCCAGGAAAGAAATGGAACCCCCTCTTCAACCCAATCTGAGTCCATACCTTCTGTTTTCCATTGTGCTGCACTGTTTTCAAAATATTATCCTTAAATTCATGAATTTTTAAAAAGTACATAATGTCACTGGAGACAAACTCATCCTTTTTTGAGAGAAACTCATTTTCCTGTTTATTTGGGGCAGAGAGCTCAGTTTATGGGTCAGGCTCCGATAGCTGTGTCTCTGACCTCTGTGGGGACTCAGAATTTCCATGAAGGAAATCAGGTGTCTTCATCCTAGAATTGGGGTGAGGAAGTGACCGGCACTCCGGAGAGCTAAGGCTGTTGGCTGAGGGAATGAGTCTTGCGGGGCTTAATCTACAGGGCCCTGAGCTGTGGCTGCAGCCCCCACCTCAGGCATCCCTCGTCCCTGTCTGTGGTGGGAGAGGCTCTCAGGGAGACCGAGTGCCACTGGCAGAGCCCTGCCGGCTGCTGCAGATGCCACCATCTTCAGTCCGGTGGCTGGCCACTCCAAATAACTTCCCCACGGAGAGCGGGGAGTGTGGCTTCTTGCACATTTCTGGCAATACGGTTTGCAGCTCTGGAGTGGGGGAGGGAGGCTGGTGTTTCATGAGGATGATTCTGTCTGTTGGAGGTGGCTGTGACCCACTGACAGACCGAGCAAAGGCCAGCTTTTCTGCCCCTGCCAAAGGCCGGCCCTGCAGAATACAGCCGGAGGCTGAGGGAGTGGGCATGCCCCATGCCACCTTTCTCCAGGAATCCGGGAAGGGCTGGCATTCACAGTGTTACCTGGATGTGGGAATTCCCTGCACTGCCCGCTGGTTCAGGGTTGTCATGGCTTATCTCTCTTACACACAGACTGTCTCTGTCTCTGGGCCTGGCTCTTACCCAGAATTCCTGCAGCTGGTGAAAATCTGTTTTCTAGAAGAGGTTTAATTAATGCCTGCAGTCTGTGAATGAGACACAGAGGGAGAGACTGGGAGGGGCAATAGTGCCTGCTATCTCGAGGTGGGTAGGGGAAAGGAGGGGAGACTACCCAGGGTCCTGGAAAAATTGGAGGGGTGGACTTCAGCCCCAGGGTTTGCCCTGGGTCAAGGCTTCTGGTTGGTGAATAAGGACATGTGCCCACATTCTGGTATAGGGGTTACCATTAGGAGCAGAGTCACTGAGACAGGAAGACTGGCCCCAATAGTAACCTGAAATATGGTTTGCTGGGCTCAGTGTTCTGGTTTCTTGAAGGCCCTGAAGAACAATTGAGAGCCAGGCTTAGCAAAGTGGGAGAGTCGGGAGCTCTTTTAAGTTTTTGAGGGAGCGTTGTGCCCCTTTGGAAATGGCTGGAGTGATGTTGGTCTGGGATCTGGCCCTGGGGAGTCACCTCACACCTGAGATGCTGAGGAGAGAGCACAGGGGAGTGGAAAAGGAGAAGCAGCTAGCAGAGTCTGTGCACCCACACTTAGGGCTGAAGAAGAGGCAACAGCTACCTTCTGGTAGGATGGTGGGCCTTTTGACAGGAGGAGCCTTCCGGGGACGCCCCTCGAACCTGCTGGGCAGCCTGGCAGATGGGTTAGGGCCTGCCGAAGGCCTTCCACCTTGCAGATCCTGCAGGCCAGCCATGAGGAGGCACCTGGGAACCAGGAATGAATTGCAGAGTCTGCCCTGAGTTCGGAAGGCAGCAGGGTCAGTGTTATCTGTTGGAGCCACTGACTCCCAGCCTGCTAACCTCCACCCCCAGAACCATTAGGCTGCTCTGAACGTTCTTGGGCCTCAGTTGGGGAAACCCCTGATTTTTGGAAAGGAACCGCTCCATCAGTAATGAAGGGAGGAGCAGTCCCAGGCACATAGAGGAAGATAAATGATTAAGAAGATAAAGTGATTGAAAAATGGACTTAGAGGGACCTCGTGGAATAGTCCTGCACCCAGGAGGCAGCCTTGACTGCGTGCTCTTGGCTGGGTCATCCATGTACCCTTCCTCCCTTCCTCTGCCCCTCCCTCCTCTGTCCCATCCCCAGTCCCCAGTCTCATCCTTCTGCACCACACACAGCAATGGAGCCGCCTGTCTGCTGGCCCCCTGGGGTGGAAGAGAATTTGGGGAACTCAAACATTTGTAGGAACTTGAAAATTCTGTTTCTGTTTGCCCAGTCACTTCCCCAACGTACACATTCATGTTTCCATATTACGGGCTATCCTTTTGTCATGCACTTACCACCGTGTGCCTCTGTGTATAACCGACTTCCTTAGAGCTGTAATCCACAGCATGGAAACCAGAGCTTTAAAAAACAAACTAAGGGCGCCTGGGTGGCTCAGTGGGTTAAAGCCTCTGCTTTCAGCTCAGGTCATGATCTCAGGGTCCTGGGATCGAGGCCCGCATCGGGCTCCCTGCTCAGCAGGGAGCCTGCTTCCCCCTCTCTCTCTGCCTGCCTCTCTGCCTCCTTGTGATCTCTCTCCCACTGTGAAATAAATAAATAAAATCTTTAAAAAAAATAAAAAATAAAAAACAAACTAAGATGAAAATTATTGCACCTGGTTTGACAACCCCCCCCTCGCCCCTTCCTCTCTGCTCATTTGTGGTTAGAGTCATAATTTACATCAAATTTACAAATAGTTTGAATACTATCTGCCCTACCCCTCAATTAGAAGGAGACATGTGTCTTCCCAACTAACAAAACCACAGCTTACTCTCCTAGATCTACCTCATTCTTGGATGCAATACCCAACATTAGGCCTTCAGAGATACAGCCACATCATTCTGAGCTTTTAAACTATAAAATAAAACAAAGCTCTTGCTTGCTAATTTTGTCAGCTAATATAGAAGAATCTGAAGTTAGAATAAAACATTTACTGCCTTGTTAACTCTTTATGCTTCTCAAATGAAAGAAGCAGGTGGATTAAGGTGAAAGAACATTATTATGGTAGAAATGTCTGGAAGCTCAAGAATAATAGTGGAGGGACACATTCTTTTTTTTTTAATTTAATTTAATTTTTTTAAAGATTTTATTTATTTATTTCACAGAGGGAGAGAGATCACAAGGAGGCAGAGAGGCAGGCAGAGAGGGGGGGGGGAAGCAGGCTCCCCGCTGAGCAGGGAGCCCGATGCGGGCCTCGATCCCAGGACCCTGAGATCATGACCTGAGCCGAAAGCAGAGGCTTTAACCCACTGAGCCACCCAGGCGCCCTGGAGGGACACATTCTTACAAAAAATAAATTATTAAGTTTTGAACTTTGTTACTAAAGTGTGCAGAGATATAAATAGGAACTTCCATAGAAGTGTAGGCAAGTATAGAATTTTGGTGAGTATAGACTGATGAGTATAGAAATTTTAATCAATCATTTTGTTGAAATATTTTAATATGGTCATACATTATGCTTATCCAGTGTCTTACCATATAAATGGGCAACTGAGTCCACAATCTCGTTCAGTCCTTCCAGCAAGTCCGGGATCTTGGGGACAGGGGACCACCGGGGACTTCAAAGGCTTTTAGAACTCAGAACTCTTGAACAGGGAAATACTATGTAAACCTAGATATTCCTGCTACAGTTGCTTGATAACCAAATGTGGCTACATAGTTATTTGAAAATTATAGGTAGTCTCCAGCTTAGGGGTAAAAGTAGGCTTTCTTTAAAATGTTCTGCAGGTCAAACAGACAAAAACTATGATTAGCGCCACCAGAAACCACCTGGAGGGATTTCTCAGGGTTTGTGGATTTCAGAGGTTCTCTGCTGATGACTCCCTAATACTAGAGCACCTGAGTTTGTATATTCAACATAGTACAGGAGTGAAGAGTGTAGACTCTGACGCCAGACTAGCTTTGAATCCTGGATCTGCTGTTACTGGTCCTATACACTTGGGGATTTTACTTAACCTCCCTCTGCCTTGGTTTCCTCATCGGTAAAATTGAGATGATGACGATGATGAAAATTGAGATGCTATTATGGTAAGGCTGAAGTGAGATAACAGGATGAGGACTTAGAACACTGCCCTAGCACATGTGTGCTTTAAAACTGTTAGCTGTTATTACTGTTCATTCATCCCTTAAAAATATGGTTTTGGCTCCAACCAGCTGCACTGAGTTGATAGATATAGGAGAATGGATAAGACACACGTAGTCTCTGCCCCCCTGGAACAGAGGACACTATACTTAAGTTCACAGCAAAGGACATGAAGGGTAGTTCAGACGTTTCCCAGGCACTCACCTGGCTCTTGGCCACCTATCCTGTTCATGAAGCCTAGGGTGGGCCTATAAAGGGTTGGCCATGGTGGGGGGGGGCTGATGACCTTCAGTGGGTACACACCGGTATGACTTGGCCTTGCCAGCTGTTTCAGGTAGGCACTCGAATGATTGGTCTGTGTCTGACACGTGCTGGTTGTTCATGGGTTTTTTGTTTTTTGTTTTTTTTAGATTTTATTTATTTCACAGAGGGAGAGAGATCACAAGGAGGCAGAGAGGCAGGCAGAGAGAGAGGGGGAAGCAGGCTCCCCGCTGAGCAGAGAGCCCGATGCGGGCCTCGATCCCAGGACGCTGAGATCATGACCTGAGCCGAAAGCATAGGCTTTAACCCACTGAGCCACCCAGGCGCCCGGTTGTTCATGTTTTCACCATAACTCTTGGCCTCAGGTTGTTAGTGGGAAGTGTGATAAGAGACTGTAAACTCAGTGTTTACTCAGCTGGTTTGCCAGCAGCATTCCTGCTCCCAGTGGATAGCACACTGCCCTGGCCACTGCTTTGGACTGGTCTTTCAGCAGCCCTGGAAGCCTACGATACCATGAGGGACCCAGTCCTCAGTGAGGACTGGCGCAGCTGCTCCCAAGGGTGGGTAGGGGACTTGCCAGAGGCAGAAGGCCAGACTCCTGGGCTTCCCGCGTCCGCCCTAGCCAGAACCATCCGCACGTGAGGATCTCGGGGACACTGTGTTGATAGGCTTGGGTTTAATAACTGGCTCTGGAGAAGGGAGGTCCTCACTTGCTCTGTGTGACTTACAAAGAAACTCCCACGGGAAGCCTGCTGACCAGCCCCTGCCCTCGGGGCCTGGCGAGGGGCTCTAGCATGGGCCGTGGACTAGAGAACCTGGGATCGCTGCCCCAGGAACATGAGCACCTCTCGGCCCTGTGTGAGTGTGATTGGTATGCCCTTGGCTCTAGGCTGGAGCACTTCTATTAATAAGTTGGCAGGCAGACTGGAAACCTGATAGCTCTCTTAATGAGGAGCCTGCTTATTTTTATTCATTTTTAAACTACTGGAATTTGAAGTAAATGAGGTTTTGTTGTATTGTTGGTTTTTTTTTTTTTAATAGTTGCCCCCACGCTGGGAAGATAAAGACATGGCAAATAATGTCATTCCTCTTTAAAAAACCATTTATTTGTGTGTAGGCAGAATGAAGTTAAACAGAGTGCTCTGAGTTTTCTGGTCTTGGGTGCCTCTTGATTTCCCAGATGGGGTCATCTCTTGTCGCCAATTTGTCTGTCTCCATTGCAGTTCCTAATGGAAACGCAGACCAGGAAATCAAAGCTTGGATATTTCCGGTCAAAGGTCATGGCACGGACAGTTGATTTTGTTTTGGCTCTGTCTTCAAGGTGAAAAATTACTGTGTCTTTTTTGAGAAAGAAGGTGTATTTCAGGAGGTGACTAACACCAGTAGGCAGGAAGATATTGGCAAGGCTGCCTTGTTCTTGGTTCATCTCATTTACAGCATCTCTGAGTTAGTGGCATATGATTTTTTACTTTCTCTTCTTGCACATCTTACTTCAATGACTGCTGATTATCTTGGAACAGCTGCATTAATTGATAGTGTTTAACAACTCAACGTACAGTAAGTAATTGCAGTTGGTTGGCTGAGCCTAGNCACCAGTAGGCAGGAAGATATTGGCAAGGCTGCCTTGTTCTTGGTTCATCTCATTTACAGCATCTCTGAGTTAGTGGCATATGATTTTTTACTTTCTCTTCTTGCACATCTTACTTCAATGACTGCTGATTATCTTGGAACAGCTGCATTAATTGATAGTGTTTAACGACTCAACGTACAGTAAGTAATTGCAGTTGGTTGGCTGAGCCTAGCTCATTCTTTTTACTTGCCTTTGAGCTTGAGGAGTGTTTCCTCTGCATGCCNCATGACCTGAGCCGAAGGCAGCGGCTTTAACCCACTGAGCCACCCAGGCGCCCTAGCTCATTCTTTTTACTTGCCTTTGAGCTTGAGGAGTGTTTCCTCTGCATGCCAATGCCAGAAAGGGAGTTAGGAACTCCTTGCGCCGTGCCCTCCCACCCCTCCCACCCCTCCATGCTCACACTCCTCTGGGACACTGTGAGCCATGATAACATCTGTTCCTGCTGCTTGTGGGTTGTCTGCTCATGGGCCTGGCTCGCCTGGGGGCTCCTGGAGGCCCGGGGACCACATGCAGCCTGTCTCTGACTCTTGACCCTGTGGCACAAGGACTGGTGAGAAATATGCGTCAGTAAAGGCTGGGTGAATGAATGCCTGGGTGGTTGCAAAGCAGTTAGGTTGACTTTTGATTGCGAGTAACAGAAAGCCCCACTTTAGTGGCTTAAGCAAGTAATGGTTTATTTTTCTCCTGTAACAAGATGTCTGAAGGTAGGTGGTTGCTAGCATTAGTTTCAACAGCTGATGTCTGTCTGGCCTGATACTTCTTTTCTTGGCCTCTCCTTCGTAGATGGCAAGATGACTGTGGCAGGGAGGAGGCACCAGCAGCATGGGTACCTTTTATCAGGAAAGCAGACATTTTCGTTTCTTTCTTTCTTTTTTTGCTTTCTTTTTTTTTTTTTTTTTTTTTTTANNTTTTGTTTTTTTTTTTTTTTTTTTTCTTTTTTTTTTTTTTTTTTTTTTTTTTTAAGATTGTATTCATTTATCTGCGAGAGAGCAGGAGCAGGGAGGAGAGGGAGAAGCAGGCTGCCCGCCGAGCAGGGAGGCCGATGCGGGGCTCAATTCCAGGGCCCTGGGATCACGACCCGAGCCGAAGGCAGACGCTTAACTGACTGAGCCACCCAGGTGCCCCAGGAAGGTGGACATTTTCCCCAAAACGCCTAGCAGACCTGTCCCAGTTTAAAGGGCCATGTGAGTATCTGGCAGGGCAGTCTTGCCAGGAATAGTTACATGGGCTCACTGCTAAACAAACAACCCAGATAGGCCCAAACATGGCAGATGTTTACTTTTTGCTCACACAAAATCCAGAATGGCTGTTCCTAATTAGTGGGGAGTTCTCCTCCCAGAGGTGATGAAGGGACCCAGGCTCTTAAGACGGCCATGCTTGTTTACACCAATCAGAAGAGAAAGGAGCATGGAGGATGGCGTATGGGCGAATTTTATGGGCCAAGCTTGGAGGTGGTTAATTAATTCCACTGACTTTCCATGGAGGGGGTGGTGCACTTAGACACATGGCCACATCTCCTGCAGGAGAGGCTGGGGAACATGGTCCAGGACGAGGCATTAGGTTTCACGATTAGCTGGCAATCTCTGCCACACTGCCCCCGGCCCCACCCCCACCAAAATCAGAGCTCTCCTAGCAAGGAAGAAGGAATGAATATTGTGGGACCACTGGGGATGTCTGTCTTACAAGGAAATACTGTGCTAAGAAGGCTCCAGCCAAAAATAGTCTTTTCTTTCTGGATCATCTGTCTTAAATCCCTGCTTCTGTTCCTACTGTTGGGAACCGAGCCAGCAGGACAGTAGCAGGTCCTCATTATCCCTCTTTCCTGACCCAGGGCATGTTCTCAACAGCTTTATGGGAATGAGCCATAATTGATCCCCCTCAGCAGTTGAAGATTACCCCCAGAAAAAATGGCCCTCAGCACCCTGAGGCCAGAGGAGCTCTGCGCCTCTGAGAGCTCCTGGCCTGTGAGCCTTTCAAGCGCCCCACTTACCTAGCCTTCCAAAGATTGTCTTCCTCTTCAGCCCCCACCCTGGCCCACTTCCGGAAGGGAGGAGAGGATGCAGGAAAGAGGGACCTCTGCTTCCCACTCCAATAATCTGAGAAGTATTTTCCCAACCACTTCCTGCTGTTTTTTCTTAGCCAACATTAACAAATGATCCACTGATCTAATGGGTTTTATTTAAGGTTCTTGTTCTGTTTGTTGTAGGTTTCTGTGACAGGTGCCTCTCCTTCCACAGCATCTTTCTTAGTGCCCTTCTTTCCTCCCTCCCTTCCTTTCTTTCCACACACACTGACTGAGCACCTGCTGTTTACTCAGCTCTCTGTCCACCTAGCCCTGGGGGTAGATAGGCAAGGAAGCTGATGTGAGCCTGTGTGTTGATTAGTACTATGGGCAGGCTCTGGTTGCCCAATATTAGAGAACCTCACCTAGTGTTGAGGTCAGGGACAGCTTCCAGGAAGAGGTGGCTTTTGAGCTGAATTTAAGGATGAGCAGGAGAAGGGACGCCTGGGGGGCTCAGTTGGTTAGGAGTCTATCTTCGGCTCAGGTCATGATCCCAGCGGGACTTCCCCACTGAGCAGGGAGGCTGCTTGTGCTCTCTTTTTCTCTCACTCTCTCGGATAAATAAAATCTTTAAAAAAAACCAAACCAAAACAAAAGCAGGAATTAACCAGGTCAAGAAGGCACCTGGGCCGAGAGAGTGAAATGGGCACAGACATTGAGTTATGAGAAGGGGCGTGTGGGGCTTCAGGGGGAATGGTGAATAGGCCCAGTGTGCCAGACTTAGGGTAAGGCAGTGTTTAGCTCATGTAATACAGTGGCGAACAAAGGAGATAAGGTCCTAGCCCCAGGGTCGGGGCCGTAGGGGGAATGAGGCTATGGGGAGGGGGGCAGGACTGTGAGGAGGGCTTAGCCGGGTCCCAGCCTCTGCCCCGCAGGGTGTGCTGTTGGAGGCTGAGTAGGATGTGGGCCATCACCTCTCCTGCCCTGTCCCTCTGTTTCCGATTCTTGTCTGGTCCTTTGCCCGGGCATTACTCAGGCTGTAAAAATAGAGGCTGGCACAGATCACCGGCATGTAGTTGGTGGGGAAAGTTGAAACTGTCATTACATATCAAGATATGTGCCAGCTAGATTTTTGATGAAGCCCTTTCTTGGAACCCCGACGATGAGGTTCTAAAGTTGGTTTACAACTTTTTTCCCTCTCCTTTCAACTCAGACCAATACTCGTGGCCACCTGGCTCAGAACCTGGCCTGGTTGTGCCTATTACCGAAACCGTGAGCACACTGGAATCTGCCAAGTGAGGTTTGGCCTTGCCACGGGTTGGCCTGTTGGGAGAGGCTGGGTCATCTCTATGGGCCCGTGAGGGGCTGCCCCGCGGTCCACAAGGGATTTCCGTGCAGTTGAGGAAGATATAAGCACTGCCCTGGACGCCCTGGACGGGGCCTTCTCTCACCGGCCTGGCAGGTTTGCTCCGTGAGGGCTGTGCCAGGGTTTAGCAGAGCTGTCAGCTCCTTCATGGTGATGAATGGCCCCAGGGTGGTTTCCTTCTGTCTCTGTACCCAGCCCTCTCTGTTAAGGTGGAATTGACAGTGCTGGGGGGCGGGGTGCAGAGGGGAGCCTCCATGCTCCTATAAGCCCGGGGCTGAATGGCTGGCACTTTGTTTCCAGGAAAGAAAATGTCAATCCATAGAAGGAAACAGACCAGTCCCCCGATGTTTACCGGGTGCTTTCTTGATGCTAAGGGCTGTGGGGAACGTGCATAATAACAAAATGGAAAAAGGAGCATCCTTACAACCTGTGATGTGATTTATAATAAGAAATAGAGATATGTTCATCCCTGTTTCTGACACAGACCCCCTAAAACCTTTGGAATTTCCTGTGATGGGACCACAGATGTCTTTTGTTATGTTAATGAGGTGGTGTTTTTTAAAAGCCCCCAGGTAACCTAAGGTTAGGGGCTGGTTGCCAGGAGAACCAGCCAGGCCTTTAGAAGGCTGGAACTCTCAGTCCCATCCCCAGACCTCCAGGGAGGGGAGAGGGGTTGGAGGTCGAATCAGTTGTCAGTGGCCAACAATTCAATCCGTCCCGCCTATGTAATGAAGCCTCCGTGAAAACACGAAACGATGGGTTCCAAGAGTTTCCAGGGTGAACCGGCGGTGATGCAGGAGACTGGCACCCTGGGAGGGGACATGAAAGCTAGGTGACCTTTCCCACGTGCGTGTCTTGCCATGGACGTCTCTCCCATCTGGCTATTCCTGAATTCTATCCTTTTATAATTAATTGCTGGTCTAGTGAGTCAAATGTTTCTCTGAGTTCCATGGGCCACCTTAGCAAGGTAATGGAACCCAAGGAGGATTGTTGGACCCTCCAGTCTGCCAGCTGGTCAGAAGCACAGGGGACAAGCTGGATTTGTCATGGCCTCTGAAGTGGTGGGGGTCAGGGGGCAGTCTTGTGGGACTGAGCCCTTAACCTGTGCAATCTGATGCCATCTCCAGGTGGGTGGGGTGGGATTGAGTTGAGCTGTGAGACACCCAGCCGTTGTTCGAGAACACACTTTGGAATTAGATACAGAATCCTTAATATCCTAAATGCTTTCCAGGGAGTACCTAGTCCCTTCCACAACCCCATGAAATAGATAACTTTACATTCCACAAGAAAATAAGCTCCGTGAGGGAAGAATTTTGGACTGATTTGGTCACTACCGATCCCAAGCTTCTGAACTGTGCTTGGCATTATAGCAGATGCTCAGGAAGTATTTGTTGAATGAATGATCGACTCACCATTCACAGGTGAGGAGTGGTAAACCACTATTAGGTGGCCTGAGGTGCCACCGCTGGTAGGTGGTAGAAGAAAAGGCCTGGATCTCAGTACCAGGGAGGCACCATGAGCTGTGACGCGGGGTCCCTGGCCCCTTGCCCTTGGAACGTGGGTGGCTTCCAGGGTAGCCCTGGAGGAGAGCCCGCAGCCTCTCTGGCTGACATTCTGACAAATGCAGCAGAAGCTTGACAGAAGCTAGCATTTGCATGGCGATGAGCCGCGAGCCCCCAAATGCCAAGGCCCACAAGGTTGTCTGCCTTCTTGGCTGCCAGGGCCTTGCTGTAAACTTGGTGGTGGGATGAATATGCGGGAGTGTATCCATCCACCAGCCACTCGGGTGTGATGTTTCTGTGGTGACGCCTTCATCCTGTCATGCATGTGTTCCGGAACCTTCTGTGGCTCCCTCCTCCCACAGGAGCCCAGTCTAGCCCCAGTCACTGTCCACCCTCTTCCCTGATGAGTGACTGCATAAAACCTGTCACCAGTCAGCTGTGGAGAGAGGCGTGTACCCCGCCTCTGCCTGGGTACCACTGTCTACCTGGTTTATCCTCTCTGAAATGCCAGCTCACATCACACATGCCCACGGACATCCTCCCTGACCTTGTACCTTTAGCAGTTTCTGCCTCTTCCTTGAAGCTTTCGCATGACCGCCTAGCACCGTGACCCCTCCCCGGGCCCCAGCAGCCTCCATCTGTCTATACAGTGCGTTTCCTAATAGCCTTCCCGGAGTCCTGGTTTCTGGGCCTGAGATGGGGCTTCTGCGGAGTGGGGCACCCCACCCCTCCTGGTGAACTCTGATTTTATCTTTCTTACACATCAGGTTTAGTGTTGCATTAGTTTTGAAAGGAGGTGCTCTTTCAAAACGACTGGTCTTTTTGTAACTTATCATGTACCCAAGAAGTCTTGTGACTTCTTGCTTAACTGCACTGTCTGGGTTTTGTTTTGTTTTTTGTTTTTAAAGATTTTATTTATTTATTTGTGAGAGAGAGAGAGAGTGCACATGCCGTGCAAGATGGAGAGCATGAAGGGGGGTGGGGCAGAGGCAGAGGGAGAAGCAGACTCACAGCTGAGCAGGGATTTCCAACCATGGGGGTACCCAGATCCCAGGACTCTGGGATCCCAAGGCAGATACTTAGCTGACTGAGCCACCCAGGCAACCCATCAACTGTGTTGTTTAATCTTTTTTTTTTAAAGATTTTATTTATTCATTTGACACACAGAGAGAGATTACAAGTAGGCAGAGAGGCAGGCAGAGAGAGAGGAGAGAGGAGGAAGCAGGCTCCCTGCTGAGCAGAGAGCCCGATGTGGGCCTCGATCCCAGGACCCTGGGATCATGACCTGAGCCGAAGGCAGCGGCTTTAACCCACTGAGCCACCCAGGCGCCCTAAAAAATAATTTAAGTAACTTCTGTNCATGACCTGAGCCGAAGGCAGTGGCTTTAACCCACTGAGCCACCCAGGCGCCCTAAAAAATAATTTAAGTAACTTCTGCAGCTTTCTCTTTTTCTAATTTTGAAAGTAGTAAATGTTTAAGAAAGTTTGGAAAATACAGAAAACTATAAATGAGAGAAGTCTTGCAGGATCTCAGCACCTACCTAAAGAGTTGTAAACCAGTCTTTCACTCTTACAGTTAATTTCAAAGAAATGATTACTTGTTATCCCAGCCATAGCCACTCATAACATTAAGGGTCTATTTTCTCTTTCCAGCATTCCTTTAAAAATTGTCTCTTTTAATGATTTTAAAAAATAGCAGTAGGTTCAAAATTCTAAAGAGCATAACAGTAAAAAGCCCCACTCCCAACCCTGTTTCAAACCACTCAGTTCAGTTTTGTAATATATATTCTTTATAACATAATTGAGCTCAAACTGTAGATGCTGTATCATAGCTTGCTTTTTTGACTTAACAACATCACATTTTCTGCTGTCATTATTAATTTTTTTATTTGAACATAATACATTGTAAAAACAAAGCATTAAATATATGAGTAAATTTTGAAACGTCCACAACAGAGATGACCACTGTTAATTTGGAGGCTGTCATGAGCACAGTATGAAGGCGCACACACGAGTTGTGTCTTTCCGCAGTGTCAGCTTTATTCAGTCACAAAGCAAAGTTAAATCACAATTCTAAAGCAGGTTCTCAATTCCAGACTCAGTGACAACTCCTCGTGTGATTAAACTTGGCTTCCTACACGGCACACAGAGCAGGACAGAAGACAAGCCACATAACAAACAAGCCAAGAGAAGGGGGCAGGACGTTAACGAACCAAGCACGAAGTCATTCTGGGGGCGCACAGCTGAGATAAGGCCTGGGTCTGGTCCGGCTCAGCTCTCGGCCCCTACTGCTTCTGATGTCCAAGCATCGAGGGATCTCGATTCTGTTCAGAGATCCATCGGGCAGAGCCTTCGGTGGCAGTTGCCTTTTTTAAGTGGTCAGACATCGAGGGGTCGTGTCCGAAGAGTCTAACAGTTTGCTGCCCAAATCCCCCCCTTTTTAAAGGGCTTTCATCAGTTTGGGGTCTCTGCAGACCCCCCTGTGGTTCTGCCGGTGATCAGTTCTGGGGTGTCAGCTGACGTGAGTCCGGGGATATCTCCTTAGCTGCTTGCGTCACTGCTTGACGGGAGGGCCTCCATTTGGCTCTCTACAGAGGCTGTCTCCTTCCAGACCGTATTCTGTAAGTTGAC
>LNAC01000065.1:944326-1015491 GCA_002007465.1 Ailurus styani
GGGCCTCCATTTGGCTCTCTACAGAGGCTGTCTCCTTCCAGACCGTATTCTGTAAGTTGACATGTCCTCTTCAGATTTCCTTGTATGTGCTGAGCTGTGCAAATGGCTTACCTGCGTGAGATACCTGCACGGTAGATAAGCGCCGGATCTGTGATGCTGCCACTTGGCACACTCTCTCTCATTCATTTTTAACTTGTAGAATCTGGAGGTTTGTCCACATCCACACCTAAGCCTGCCTACCTCTTTTTCTTTCTTTCTTCTTTCCTTCCTTCCTCCCTCCCTTTCTTCCTTCTTCCTTTTTTTTTTTTTTAAGATTTTATTTTTAAGCAATCTTTATACCCAGTGTGTGGCTCAGACTCACAACCCTGAGATCAAAAGTCACAGGCTCTCCCGACTGAACCAGCCAGGTGTCCCCTTCTTCCTTTTTTAAGGCAGAATCACGTCCCACTGTATAAACAAACTGTAATTTTCTGACCATCGCACTATGGACAAACATTTCGGTTTTCAGACATTTGTATTTATTCCTATTGCTGCTTTGTACACATCAATGAGCATTTTTTGAGAAGAAAGACTCAGAATACAAATTCCTGGGGCAAAGAGTATGTATGTTTACTGTATTTTAATTAGACCACTAGTTCTTCTTAATAAATACTGTTTCAGTTAACCCGCTTACCAAGAGTGTGTGAAAGAATTTACCTCCATTGGGACTAACATCACTAGAGATGAATGATCTTTTAAAAAAATTTTTTTTTTTGCCCCTCTAAAGGGTGAGACGTGCCATGTCATTTTTAATTCTGTATTTCTTTCCATCCAGCTTTTCCAAGCATATATATATATATATATATATATATATATATATATATATATATACACGCATTTAAATAAAAATTTAGAGTCGCGCAATGCATGGCTCTGTATCTTTTTTTAGTTTTTCACATTAAGTCACATTAAAATGTTCACATTTTCTTTTCTGGGTCATTGCATTGTCTTCAAAAGCTCAGTTTCAGGAGCTCTATCTTACTGAACTATTGCAGATCACCTGGAGTATTCTTTTTTTTTTCTTTTTAAACATTTTTCTTATTTATTTGAGAGAAAACATGAGTGGGGTGAGGGGCAGAGGGAGAAGCGGACTCCCCGCTGAGCAAGGAGTCCCATGTGGGGGAATGTGGGGCTCGATCCCCGGGCTCCAGGATCATGACCCGAGCCACCCAGGCGCTCCACCTGGACTATTCTTTCTCTTCGTTTAGTTATGTCCTTAATCTCCAATGACCTGGGGAATGACAAGTAATAGAAAAGAAAGGAAAGCGGAGTGAACACCTTCTGCAGGGGTCTCTCCAGTAAAAGAATCAAATTAAAATCTGAATTAGATGTTTGCCCAGGAGCTCATCCCTTCCGGGGAGGTGCCTAAGGTAAATACCAGCGTGAGCTCTTGTTCTATAGAGACACTGAAGACTGTGTGTTAAATATGAAGAAGCTTCGCCTGTTTCATGTGTTCCATTGTGGAAAGTGTGCAGGTTTGTTTGTCGTCGTTTGGACGGAGGGATTATGATTCTCCCAGAGTTTTCCACAGCAGTGAGAACATCCGGGACGTGATGTGGTGTGATGGACACCATGTGGAACTGGCCAAGTCTGAAGAGTTGACTTGGGTTCCAGCTCTTCCGCTGACTGCCCTGTTCCCTGGGTTCTGTGTGGTGAGGATGACCAGGGTTTGAGTGGGTTTGGACAGCCTGGTAGAGGGTAGGCTAGCAGTTAGAGGCCAATTCTAGCTCAATATTAATGAGAAGAGTATAAATGAGCACCATCTAAAAATAGGAGAGTATCATAAAAAAATAAATATTCGGTCGTTTTCCCCCAGTTCCTGGCACACAGCTCCCAAAGCTCTGGCGACCTCCGGAGTGCTAAGAATGTCTTTTATATGGTAATGACTGCTGGGGCGAGGTGGGGGTTAGGAAGCTTCTGGATGGGGGCTGTTTGCCTGAAAGGCCAGAGCACAAGTGGAGGGTTGGACTTTCAGCCCCACCCTCTGACCTCCAGGGAGGGGAGAAAGGCCAGAGGTTGAGATCAGTCACCAAGGGCCAACGATTTAATCAATTGTGACTCTGTCTGGAAACCTCAAAAAAAAAAAAAAAAAAAAAAAATAAAAACAGNAGAGAGCTTTCAGCTTGGCAGCACATCAGGGTGCTAGGAAGGCAGCATGCCTGGAGAGAGCGTGGAAAGAAACCCTGTGTCCTTGCCCTATGCATTTCTTCCACTGGGCTGTTCCTGAGTTGTATCCTTGATAATATACAGTAACAGCAAGTAAAGTGTTCTCCAGTTTTGTGAGCTGTTGGAGCAAAGTATCAAACCTGAAAGGTGTAGGGGGTATATGCAAGACCCCCTCTGTCTTTGTAGCCAGGTCTGACAAAAGTGGGCAATTTGGAGGCCTGGTGCTTGTAACCGGCAGCTCAAGCGGGGGCAATCTTTCGGACTGAGCCCTTACACCGGTGCAGTCTGACACTAACTCAGGGTAGTCAGTGTCAGAATTGAATCGAATTGTAGGACACCCAGCCGGTGTCCACAGAGTTGAAAAGTTGGTTGGCATGAGGAAAAAACACTACACAGTTGGTCTCAGAAGCCTTGTGAGTAAAAACAGCTGAGCTGTATGTTACCAGTCTCCAGAAATGTTCTGACACCTAGTCAGCCAGCCCTGGGCCAGGCTTTGTGCAGCACTAGAGACCTAATTGTGAACAGACCCCATCACTTACAGGCAGTCACAAGAGACAGCCAGCATTTTGGCATGATTATTTGATTATGTAATGATAGTCCTGAGATGTGTCATGAAGGAGAAAGCCGGGGTTACTTGAGAATGTCAGGATCTGATCTAGACAGGGGAGTTCACGGGCAGCTCCCTGAGAAAATGACCTTGGAGCTGGGATCCAAGGGCCAATCATGAGTTAGCCAGGTGGGAAAGGTAGAGGTGATGTAGGAAAGAACGTTAGGGTTCGAAGCCAATGGCCAAGAAAGAATTCTTGAGACGTCTTTGATGCGAAAAGATGATTTTATTAAAGCACAGGGACAGGACATGTGGGCAGAAAGAGCTGCACTGGGGTCATGAAGAGTGGCCCATTATATACTTTCAAGTTGGGAAAGTTGGGGTTGGGGATAATACAAGTCTCCAAGGAATTCGGAGACAAAGTTTCCAGGACCTTGAGGAGGTAGGCCATATGCCTGGGGGTGATTGCCAACATGTGTCTTATGGGGTAGAGATGAAGTTTCCCAAAGAATTTTTATATGTTGAAGTAGGCTTACAGGATCCTGGGGTCGGGCTCGGATTGCCTGTTGCCCTTAGCAAAGTGTCAACATCAAGGCAGTTGAGTCCCTAGAAGAATGTCCCTCTGTCTGTTTCAAGGACTTGTCAATGGACTGTAGATAGTAAGGAAATTTAATAATTTTTCTTCTGCCTTTGTTTCCCACATCTTTGGGACAGAGGAGAGATGGCAGCATGCCTACTGGAGGAAGGCAGAAAGGATGGATTACTGGTGGCTGTGGGGCCATTCATGCATTCATCTGTCCATTCATTCAGTCGTCCAGCAAACCGTGATTGATCACATGGTCTGGGCCAAGTACTGTTCTTGGTACTGAGGACAGAAAATAAGGAGCAAGACTGACAAAGTCTCTAGTCTCATCACTTCTGTTGTGTAACAAATCATCCCCGAACTTGGTGACTTCAGACCCCTGTTATTTTACTATTATCCTCACGGTCTGGAGGTGGACAGGGCCACTCCTATTTATCACTCGGATCCTACACAATTATTCAGGCACCGGCCGGTCTGGGATCACCCAAATATTCCCTCACATGTCTGAAGCCTAGGCCGGGAAGCCTCAGACAGCTGGGGCTGCTTGGGTGTCCCTGTCTCTGGGTGACCTCTCAAGGGGGACCTCTATGTGATTGCTTCAGGGCTCTAAAGCAAGTGACCCAAGAGAGACCAAGCCAGGTAGAATCTCATGGACTCTTCTGACCTGGTCTCTGAGGTCACACAGCCTCATTTCTGTCCCATTCTATTAAGGTAGTCCTGAGGCCTGCTCAGGGAACCCAGAACCCCCTCTTGATGGGAGATGTGACAGAAAATTTGTACATGTGCTCTAGAACCACGACACCCTCATCCTCTGCTCTCCCTAGCTTTTCACCCTTGGGTTTTTCTTTTTTTTTTTTTTTTAAGATTTTATTTATTTATTTGACAGAGAGAGAGAGAGATCACAAGTAGGCAGAGAGGCAGGCAGAGAGAGAAGGAAGCAAGCTCCCTGCTGAGCAGAGAGCCTGATTCGGGCCTCAATCCCAGGACCCTGAGATCATGACCTGATTCGAAGGCAGAGGCTTTAACCCACTGAGCCACCCAGGTGCCCCCACCCTTGGGTTTTTCTTAAGGATTTATTTATTTATGTGAAAAAGAGAGAGTACACATACATACACGCATGCAGAAAGGGGGAGAGGGAGAGAAACTTCAAGCAGACTCCGTGCTGAATGGGGAGCCTGACACAAGGCTCAATCTCACAACCCTGAGATCGTGACCAAGATGAAGGGTCAGAGGCTTAACCAACGGAGTCACCCAGGAGACTCTTCTCCTTGGCTCTAAACCTACCTGCCTGCCCCAGCTCACCAGAATCCTCCAGAGGAGATAGTCCTGTGGCCTGTGTCCTGGCTCCAGCATGCCCCCTGGGGGTCCCACCTTCCTCCCCCTCCCCAAGTAGCTCCTGAAAGGCATAGTTTTCTTCATCTCTGGCTCTTTCTTGTGGGGAGGGCTGTTGGTGCCCCCCCACCCCGTGCACTGGCACTCTAGACTTCTGCCAAGCTGACCCACCTCCTAATTGGGTCATCAGAGGACATGCATGGACACAGACACCAAGTCCACCAGAGCAAGTTTCTTTTGTGGGGCTAAGAGATGGCTAGGATGACTGGAGGGCTATAGTGTGGGGTTGAGGTGGACCTGAACTAACACTGGGGCCTTGTAAGCCACGGGCAGGGTTTGCCCCCTAAGAGCATTAGAGGAAACTGGTAAAGGCCCAAAGTTTTGATCACCACCTGCCAGGGAGATTATAGAAGACAGTCTTATGATCTTACTTATACGTGGATTCTTAAAAAAAAAAAAATGAGAACAGATTAATGGTTGCCAGGTGGGAATGGGCAAAATGGGTGAAGGGGGTCAAAAGGAACAATCTTCCGGTGATAAAATAATTAAGTCATGGAGGTGCTAAGAGTGGATCTTAAAAGTTCTCATTTAAGAAAAAAATTGTAACTATGTGTGGTGAGGAATGTTAACTATGGCGACGAATGTTAACTAGACTTACTGGGGTGATCCTTTTGCAACACGTAAAAATATTGAATCATCACATCGTGCATCTGAAACTAATATAATGTTATATGTAAATTATACCTCAGTGAAAAGAAGACAACAGATCTCTGGGAAGAACAAGATTTTGTACCATGTTTTTAAATTAATCTGTTAGGATGATTTCTTTTGCTTACAGAAGAAGACTTTCAGGGGTGCTCCTAATTTCAGAGGAGGAAGCGTTGACCTCCATCCTGATTAAACACATTGTAGTGACGTCAGTGATTTGGCCGTCTGGGTTAGTTATCACAGAGTTGGTGGGCAGAGCCGCTCTTCCCTAGCCGGCAGGGCTTACAACACTGACAGCTGAACACCATCCGCAGCAAACTTTCCTACCATCGTGACGTCCCGTAACACCCAACTGCTAGTGCAACAGTTACCAACGAATAGTGCTCAGTTAATAACCAGGAGACCTCGGAAGATGACTATTACAGGACACCTACTCAGAAACTCAATTTAGAAACTCAATTTTATGAGGATAATGCAGAATAAGTATTGGTTCATTTAGCTTAAGTTTGTGGAAACTGACGTGTGAGCAAAGATCTTGGCCACCCTGGTGCTTGGCATTCTCAGAAGCACTGGTGTGAACAGCTTCTTCCCCCACGTTTCTCATTAAGTACCGTGGACCTTTTTTTTCTTTTCTTTTTAGAACACCTAGCGGTGTACAGGTAAGCATGGCTCCCTCTGGAAGACGTGAAAGGGCCTACTGTCTACCACATGGCATCTTTGTTTCAAGGCCTCTGCCTCTCTCAGCTTCAAGTTAGGTTTCAAGGTAAGTACCATATTCCCAATGACAGAGTGATTTAAAGATGCAAATGACCAGAACTCTCCTGAAAATGTTGCTTGGTAATAAGTTTATGGGGCTAGCCCCAATCTGTGCATGCGAATATTCCTAGAAAACTCTTGCTCTGAAGCAAAAAAAAAAAAAAATTTGATTTTATTTGTGTATTTTCAGGTGATAGCAGACCAAAAATGGAAAGAAATTAAGCATCTTTGAGCTATTATGACTCAGGTGTTTTATATATATTATTTTGTTTAATCTCTATCAAAAGCCTATATACGCAGACAAGCATTAGAATTTGTGTTAAGCTACTATAACAAATTCCTAAATTGCAGTGGCTTGACATAATAGATTATTTTTCCTATATAGGAGCAGTCGATTGGGTTCCAATACAGTGGTATCGAGGTGGGGTTTCATGGAAGAGGTGGGGCCTCTGCTCCACACTGAGATTTGGGGACCCAGGCTACTGGAAGCTCTGCCTTCTGTGATATGCTGCTCCCCCATGGGCTTTTTCCCTTTGGATTATTTTATGAACACTGTACATTTCTATTTATGCGACATCAAGTTATATCCCATTTTCTTTGCTTTCCAGCTTTATTGAGATATAATCGACATAGAACACTGTATTAAGGTGTGCAACATAAAGATTTGGTATATGTATATATTGTGAAATGATCTCCACAAGTTTGGTTAATGTACATCTCCTCACACCTTACAATATTTTTTCTCATGATGAAAACTTTCAAGATTTACTCTTTTTTTAAGATTTTATTTACTTATTTGACACAGAGAGGGAGAGAGAGAGAGAGAGCACACAAGCAGGGGCAGCAGCAGAAGGAGAGGGAGAGGCAGTCTCCCTGCTGAGCAAAGAGCCGGATCTAGGGCTCCATCCCAGGACCCTGGGATCATGACCTGAGCAGAAGGCAGATGTTTAACGACTGAGCCACCAGGAGCCCCTCAAGATTTACTCTTTCAGCACCTTTCAAATATGCGATAGAGTATTGTTAACTATAGTCACTATGCTATCCATTACATCCCCAGGACTTACTTATCTTATAACCAGAAGTTCCTACCTTTTGAACACCTTCATCCACTTCCCCTAACCCCCACCCCTGCCTCTGACAGATGCCAAACTCTTCTCTGTTTCTATGAGTTTGGCTTTTTTCGATGCCACATATAAGTGAGATCATACATTATTTGTTTTTCCCTGTCTAACTTGTTTCACTTAGCATAATGCCTTCAAGGGCCATCCATGTTGTTACAAGTGATAGGATTTCCTTCTTTTTTTAATGACTGAATAATATGCCATTATATATATATTCCACATTTTCTTTATCTGTTTATCTGTCAGTGGACAATCAAGTCGTTTCCATGCCTTTGCTATTCTAAATAATGCTGCCATAAACATGGGGTGCAGATATCTCTTCAAGATACTGACTTTGTTTCCTCCAGACATATACCCAGAAGTGGGATTACTGGATCTTGGAGTAGTTCTATTTCTAATTTTTGAGGGACCTCTGTACAGTTTTCCACCGTGGCTGCACCGGTTTGCATCCCCTCCAACAGTGCACGAGGGTTCCTTTTCTCCATATTCTCACCAATGCTTGCTATGTCTTGTAATATAGCTATTGTCTTAATGATAGCCATTGTAATAGATGTGAAGTAATATCTCATTGTGGTTTTGAATTGTATTTTGTATTTCTCTGTAGATTAGTAATGTTGAGCATCTCTTTATGTACCTGTTGGTCATTTGTTCATCTTCTTTAGAAGAATGTTTATGCAGTTCCTCTGCACAATTTTTTTTTATCAAATTGGGTTTGTTTTTGTTTGTTTTTGCTGTCAAGTTGCATGAGTTCTTTATATATTTTGGATATTTTATTCTATTTGATGAAATCGTAAATGGCATTGTTTTCTTAATTTCTCTTTCTGACAATTTGTTGTTAGTATGTAGAAATGCAACTGATTTTCGTACATTGGTTTTGTATCCTGCAACTTTACTCTATTTATTAGCTCTGACAGATTTTTGGTGGTTAGTTGTTATAGATACAGATACAGATAGAGACAGAGATCAAGATCCATCATCCCTGCAAATAGAGGCAGTGTTACTTCTTGCATTCTGACTTGGCTATCATTTATTTCATTATCTTACCTAATTGCTCTGGGTAGGTTTCTAGAAGTATGTTGAATAAGTGGAAGTGGGCACCCTTGTCTTGTTCTGATCTAAGAGGAAAGGCTCTCAGCTTTTCACCATTGTGTATGGTGAGTACCATTGACTTTGAGGCTTATATTTAACTACAGCTTTAACCTAAGCCAAATCAAAGTTTTGGAGCTTATAACAGTGTTAGTTCCTGCTTTACTGCTTTACTGGAAGGGTGTTTAGAGTAGATAGCAATTCAGATTCCTTCCCAAGCTAAATGTCTGATTCTGTGTGACAGTGCTCTTAGCTGTTTTTGTAGAGTTTGCAAGTGCAAAGGAACCCCCCCAACACACACACACACACACACAAAGTTTTGAGAGCTTATTTTGGGATCTGAACCAGAACATCCTTGGATCTCAGGTACATGGAAGGCTTCTAGAGGTCACCCATGTGTCAGTCCCCCACAGCATTGCCAGCAGGTGACTTCCCACCCATGACCATCTCCTGAGCAGGAGGGCTCGTTCTGTACTGACACGGAGGCTGCCAACCTCCCACTGAACCATCCACAAATTTTCTAAAACATATTTTAAGGGCATGGAGTCCCTGCCCTGGGCACTGGCAGGGATGGTCCACAGGGGCCCTGATAATCCATGTCCCATCATGATCGAGTCATGGGATGAGCTGGCATTGAGCACCCGGTGTGGTCAAAGCTCGGTAGGTAAGTGTGCTTCAGCCTGAAGAAGGCCTCGTTGGGCAAAATGCCTCGATCTGTAGCATGCGTCAGTGCCCCCGTTCACGCGTCTATCCAGGATAAAACCCCGTTTCCGTGTGGTATTGTTAACCTGGAAAACACAGCTTTCGGAAACCGAAAGGAGCCATGGCAAGTTGCACTCCCAGGCGGGCCTGATCCACATTGCACCGCTGGGATTCATAGGCCCTCTGAAGCTCTTTTTATTTTTTACCTGTAAAGTTTGGCTTTTACCATGCAAACTTTCATTGTACATGAGTATTTCTCATTTGACAGCCCTGCCGGTTGAATGTTTTGTGTTTTCCTTGACATCGTAACAAACTTTTAAAGGAATTTTTTTTTTAAGATTTTATTTATTTGACACACAGAGAGAGAGAGAGAGAGAGAGAACACAAGCAGGGGGAGCGGGAGCGGGAGAAGCAGGCTCCCCACTGAGCAGGGAGCCCGATGCAGGGCTCGTTCCCAGGACCCCGGGATCATGATCTGACCCAAAGGCAGATGCTTAACGACTGAGCCACCCAGGTGCCCCTGTAACAAACTTTTAATTGACACAGTTTGCTTGCAAAATAAAAAAGAATCAGCTGTATTTTTAAAATGGCTTTGTGATGAGTAAATCATGCCAACTGCATGTTCTCCCTTTTTTTGTTGAGGTACTTAGAGTTGCTCTTGACATTCTAAGGTCAGAATATGCCAATTTCAGATGTTACTACTGCTGCAACCTTAAGAAGGAGCAAAACACAGGCTTCTCCCACAGTGTCAGAAAGAGATCACTGAAGAGTACGTAAGACTGGAAATCCTGGCTTGATGAATTAATTATTTCAGTCTCTTCTGGTCCTGAGAAGTGATCACACACCTTGACAAGTTTGAGGTTTTTTCCCCCAGCTCTGCAAAGGAGAGAGTGGCCGGAAGGTAGAGTTCAGAAATTTGCGGGGGTGGGGGTGTGGAACTTTACTATTTCCGGGATTAAAAATACTAAATCTCTAGATTGTCTGCTTCACATCCTTTCTGGAAAGAAATGGTAGGTAAAGAATTCATGTTGCATATTTAAACACACGTCAAATATGGAATACACGGTCTTGTTCGTAGGCCACGGGCCACGCAAGGGAGCCGCTCCACCGTTTGTTGCTGCGGAATTAGATCTGAGCAAACCAGTGCCGACGTTTCTTAAACATATAATCAGGACTGTATGTGCTTTGGTTGCTAGATCTGAAAAGTGCAGGTAATATCATTATTTTTTAGAATAATTATGTATGTTGTCAAATCTCCAGTTGTGGGTTACTGCAGAAACCCCCTCGCTCCCTTGTTTCTAACAGAACTCTGATTCTGGGCAGGCCTCCACCATCTCCCTTCCTCTGTGGGCCCCTGCCAGGAGGGAGGCGAGCCCCCGTTGGTTTCACTCTGTCGCCGTGGTCCATTCCCAGTGCCAGTGATGAGTTTGCGCACGGGCTCGTGACACTGTCCTGCCAGTTAGACGTTAGTGGAGGTCTGCTGGAGGGTCTCTGGGAAGGCCTTCCTTGCTGCCAGGAAGCACGCCCAGGATTGTCCCTTTGCCGTCTGCAGATTGCCCAAGGTGACAGTGATGCCCAAGAGCATGGCCGCCATCTTAAATCCCTGAGGGGACGTCATCCTGGGTACGGGACAAAGACAGGACGGCAGAGTCCAGAGATGGAAAGGTCCTGGCTTCCTGATGACACTTCTGGGGTGCTGGATTAATGAACCTTGGAGCCGCCATTCCTTACACTCTGACTCATCACATGAGAATATGGCTGCGTCCCTTTGTGTTTGCGAGGGTTTTCTGTTACCTGCAGCCAGGCCATCTTCATAGATGAAAAAATAATATAAAATAAAAAAATAAGGCTCAAAAAGAACAAAGGTTATCACAACCATGACTCATTTCTATCATAACTAAGAGTGATATTTTAGAATGTGTGATGAGATTTTTTGTGCGATTTGTCCTGAATTCATCACTGCCTACAGAGGGAGGCAGCCCCATGAAGAGGACCGATGTCACCTAGTGCTCATGGCAGGTTCTAGTTAGGATATGGGTTTGCCTGCTTTAACAGAAGTGAAGTGAAATAACAATGATTTTAAAAGGTTGTGAGATTTGTTTCTTCTCTCCCAAAACAGTGTGGGCTGGTCGACAGACAAAGAAATGGGTAGTCTGCCCATGAGGCCATCCAGGGTTCTTCTCCGATATGCACTAGGCTGTTGTCTCCGTGGGTATCAAGAAAGCTGGTTTAGCACCATGCCAGCGACTCAGAGCATGGGAAACGGCAAAGAAGGGCCGTCGGAATGAGATAGGGCAGACAGCCTCCTTTTGACCCAGAATGGCATATAATACTTCCAGTCACAACTCACTGGCCCAGATATGATCATATGGCAACAACTAGTTGCCAGGGACTCTGGAAAATATCACCTCTAGCTGGGTGGCCATGTATCCAGCTAAAGCCTGGAGGATTCCCGTAGGAAGGAAAAAGAGAAAACAGACCCTGGGGGAGCGCGGTATCTGCCACCCAGTATGTCCTCTACAGGGGAGACACAGCAAGGAGAGCGTGCTGGGTGCCTCTCTGGTTGTGAAGCAAGGGTCGGAGTCACAGGAGCCAATCTCCCCGAGCAGCCTGGAGCCTTTGCCACTTTTCACCTGTCCTGGCCCCTCTTCTGGTCAGCCAAGGGACTTGAATCAGGGGATGTTTAAAACCTCTCGCAGCTCTGACCTTCTCTGGCACGGTCCCGCAGGTGTGCTGTTTCTAGAGTGGGGGCAGAGATGAAGGGGAAGCAGGGTCACGGGTATTAAAACCATAGGAGAAGTCACTGCTAACTTGCTTGGCACTTAATTAGGAGCCAGGTACTGTGCTGGGTCCCTTACACCTGTTAACCTCACTATCCCTAACACAACGTGTGAGGTGGAGCCTGTGGTGGTTCCCATTTCATAGATGGGGAAACTATGGCTCTGTAAGGGTTTAAGAAAGGCTGGAGCCCCAGCCAACTGATCCCTGAGCCCACACACTTAACTACATGTTGTGGGAAGGGCTGGGATATGAGGTGGGATTTGTGCGGTGTGGCCAAATCATAGCAAACCGTGCAAGGAGGACCAAAGAGCCTTGGGCCTGATGCTACCCTTTATCCAGGGCCAGTTTGGGGATCGATCCGAGGTGTTGAATGGCCCCCCTCACCGTTACCCAGAGCCAGGAGATGGCTACTGTCATATCTAGGCATGACATTGTCATCGGTTACATCACCTTTCACTACCCCAGGGGAGAAGACAGGCTGTTCTTTAGGAGGAGAGTACCCTGGTGAGAGAGGAGCCCTGGGAGGGTCAGCTGTGGGCCAAAGTGCGGAATGTTCAAGGGGAGACACTCCACGCACCCTATACCACCCTTTAAGTTGTTGCCCCTGTGTGAGGAGCATGGAGGCCTCTGGCCTGCTCCTGTCCTGTAGTCCCAAAGGAGGCTGGGGCTGGGAAGACACAGGACCCTTGCCCCAGAAAACGAGAGTCATTTCCAGGAAGTCAGCCTGTCCCTTAAGCTGGCACTGATTGGCGGCATGGATCCTGGGATCACATCCTCCTGTTCCAACTTGGAAGTCAGTAGCTTTGTGCCCAGAGGGGGCTCCAGGGAGGG
Organism: Ailurus styani; assembly: GCA_002007465.1. Taxonomy (NCBI): domain Eukaryota; kingdom Metazoa; phylum Chordata; class Mammalia; order Carnivora; family Ailuridae; genus Ailurus; species Ailurus styani. Next base: position 956,979 of record LNAC01000065.1, read on the forward strand.
AGTAGGCATCAGTGTATGTGTTGCCCGGCGCCCTTGGTGATAGGACTCCTTGGGGTCATCAGGGAGGCTGGCCCAGGTAGAGCGAGTGAGATCCTTGCAGCTCACCTGCCGCTGGGTAGCCAGCGTTCCCCGGGCACAGTAGCCCACCTCTCTTCTGTGGCTCCTGACACAAACAGGGCACCCCCCCTGTCCCATGGCCCCCCCAATAGTCAATACAGTCTCACTTGGTGCTGTCTCTTTGATTCATTCTGTTTTCCTAAAATGCAGTTATAAATACACTAGCTCTAGTCTGCTCTTCAAGACCGAGCTCTAGCTGCGCCTCTTCCAGGGAAGCTCTCCCCTTCTCTGGGCCTAGGTGGGTCTCCTCCTCCTCCCACTCTGGCTTCTGCCTTGTGGCACTGCTTTCATACGATGTAATGGTCTTTTTACTCATTGTTCCACTGACCAGACTGTGAGCTTCCTTTCTTTTTTTTTTTTTAACTTTTACTTTCAAACGTACACAAAAGCAGACAGGATTACACAATACATCCTCAAGAATCCATCAAACAGTTGTCAGTTTTGCCAGCAGTTGTCAGCATTTTGCCACTCTTGATTTATTAATTCCTCTTCCTGCCCCCCGCCGAATACTGTAAAGCAATTCCTAGATCTTGTATCATTCTCCCTTATATACTTCTGTACATTTCAGCTGTGAGCTTCAAGATGGCAGAACTGTGTCCTGAATCCTGTGTTCTGTGCCCACAGCAGTGTGGACGATGCCCGACACATACTGATCTTAAGAAATAATGTTGTTTTGAATTGACTGATCAACTATAGGAGTGGATTGGTTTCAGCCTTGAGGACTGAGCATGCGTCCTAGCTGGAATGTGAGTAACTGGAATGCGCATAACTGCTAGGAACCCACAGCCTCCTTGGTGTCTGCCCTGCTCCCCGGGGGTTTCTAGGAGGTTCTAAAATCTGTCCATCATTCCTCAGACTTTAAGGTTGGTTTATGTTGAGCCAGGCAGCTTTGATTTTGCAATTAAACTCTACATTGAGGTTACTTTGGACAGAGAGGACTATTACTATGTAGCTTTTACCTTTGCTTGGTTCATATTTAATAGTTCACAATTAATAGCTTTGAGGTTTTGTTGTTTTTTTAATTATAATACCATATTTGCTTAGGCCAATGTGATTTAGACCCAAAAAGCAAACTATAGAATACGTGTAAAGCATTTTCTTTAATAACATCTTTCTATTCCTGGTAATGGCATTTTAACTACATAAATAAGAGATGATTAAATACACATTCTTCTTTCAAGCAGTTGTGGTCATGTTTAAAACCCTAAATTCTTTGAAGGGGACCCTGAGACCAGAGTCATTAGATGTGGCAGTTCCCACTCTTACGAGGTAAGAATCAGGCTAGGGCTTGGACTTCGGGAAATCTCTGGGGGTAGAATGTAGTTTGTAAAAATGCCTTTGACGTGTTCCCTTTTCCTCTTAATTCAGAAATGGTACTTACCCTAATGGGAAATAACTGTCAACTAGTCCTTTTTTCAAAATTATATTTTAAAATATTTCCTTTCACCATTCAAATCTACTGTAAAGTTAAAGTTGGCTGGGTTTTCTGTTTGTTTTATTTTTGTGCTGTTTCATCAGGAATTCGGACTAATAATTCTATTTCTGGATTTAAGATATTTTTACTGTGTGGGTTTAGCACAGGGACTAAGGCTGTGCCCAGTAGACATCTGATGACTACCAGTCACTGTTACATGTTCAGCTTGGAACATAAAACAGTTGTTTCTACAGAAATATTTATAGGAGTCAGGTTGGGTCGTGATGCCATATTGCGTCGAGAGCGCCTTTTCCTTGGAACGTGGTGGGACTTGAGAGACGTCAGAGGACAAGGAGATGTGAGTGCTGTGCTGAAGCAGGTCATAGTCCCAGCCTCTCTCCCTGCTGTTGTAGCAGGGACTTGTCCCATGCACTTTATTTTCTGGGCCGTGAGTGAGCAGGCTCTGGGGTTTCTGTTGTGGACCCAGAGACCTGACTGTCACTTGGCATGACGTGGACAAGTATGATAGTGTCCGGAGGAGCTGTGGTAGACCCCAGCAGCATGTGCATAGAGCCCCGTGGAAGAATGTGCGGGAAGATGCCTGGGGGGAGCCCACGATTGCATGACGTCTTGAGTGCCTGCACGAGAATAGACTCTGTGGAGAATGGACCAGAGCTTGGGCCACAGAGACAGAGCCCGCTGGCTGGTAATCCTCGTCTTCTTAGGATGGGGCCCAACAGCAGCTGACACAGATGTTCCAGGCTGGAAAAGCCTGTGGTGGTGGCTGGGGCCGCCACAAATGAGCCAGCCAAGGGAAGACTCGCCATGCGGGGGGAGTCGGGAACAAGGCTGCCAGCGTGGCTCCCTGCTCCGACAGCCGGGGCTGGCGAGTGGAGACGTGGCCAGTGGCCAGGACTTGGAAGAGGAACCACAGCGTGGGGGAGAAGCAGTAGCCCGGGGGAAAGGGCAAGTGTTTGTGTTTAGAGGATGGTGCAGGGATTTGCATGATTTCTCCAGAGCTGGGTGCGCACGGCGCATGCCCGCTGCCTCTGTGGTGCTTCCGGGCTTTCCTGCTCTCTCATCCTCTTATTCCCACTCTCGTTTAAAGTTCAAGACCCTGGGCTCAGAGAGATGAAGTTAGTTAGTTATCAGAGGGACACACAGAAACCAAGCAGCAGCGCAGGGAACTGGGCCAGGTCTGTCGGTGTCTGGAACTGCCCTCTGCCACCACGCCAGGGCTCCCCTCCGTCTCCCGCAGTGAGGAAGTGTCATCGCCGAAGCATCTTTTCTCTGCCCCATGCATCCCATGTCCCACTGTGGGGCCGACGCTTGGGTGCTCACCCACGCACTGGGATCCTAGCTCCAGCTGCAAACACAAATGTCTTCAGATCCACGTGAATTTTAGATACCGTGTTTATTTAGCCATTAAAACAAATTAAGAACAAAGTAAGACCTTCCTTTCCAAGTTTTCTAGGGAAATGGGCTCCAGAAGAAGGCGTGTGTGTTTTGCCTGGGGCCTGAGGTCTCCACCCCCTCCAGGCCCTGTGCACACCTCCCAGCCGTGATCACACCAGGTCAGTCCCTAGCACAAGTGGAAACAATGAGACTCTGACCACATCCCTGGCACTTGGTGTTCAGTGGTGCCAAAGCAGGGCCAGAAAGGGGAGGGTGCAGAAATCCTGAGAGTATTAAGGGGAAAAGGGTGGGTGTTCCCAGATTGAAGCCCGTGTCAAGTGAAGAGCTGCAGACGTCTAGAGGTGTCAGTAACCCAGAAACTAGAAGCAGTCAGACAGGCACACAGCCCCTGCCATCTGGTTAACCCAACGTGTCCCCAGGATTTTAAATCTGGTACTAAATATAGCTCCTTTCCGAAAAAGCACTCCGCTTATTAAGGAACGTAGAAAAGTAGAGCTTTGCCTGTGCTTTCTGCAGAGGGTGGTTGGAGCTCCAGACCCTGGCTTAGGAATTCCTAGTAAAGATGTAAGCCATTTCCTCTTTGTTGTATCAGTTAACTCTCATTTCGTAGCGAGCTCCCAAAACTAAGTGGCTTAAAACAACAACCGTTACACTTGCTTGTGATCTGTGGGTTGGCCATGCAGTTCTTTTAAGTCCAGGCTGACTTTCCTGGTCCCCATCTGCTGGTGGTGTGGCCGGGCTGGAATGGTCTGGGACGGCCTGCTCCCACGCGTGGTGATGGGCAGACTGGCTAAGGAGAGCCTCAGCAGGCGCTGCTTGCTTTGGCTCCGTGTTGTCTCCCAGCTAGCTTGGGTGTCTTCCCACGGTGGCCTCAGTGTTCCAGAAGCAGCAAAGGAGGACAGGCCCCAATGCATAAGTATTTTTCAAGCGTCTGTTCAGTTACTCTTGTCCCCATTAGACAAAGACAATCCCTTGTTCCAGCTTAGAGTCCACGTGGCAGGAAACTACACAGGCCCCGGATACAGAAGGCTACAGATCCACCATGCTATAAGCCTGAAGTCTAACTCAGTGAGTGGTAGTTATTTCCACCCAATGCCCACCAGAAGACAGCTCTGAATAGTCTTGTGGTTCATCCTGGTGTGAAGAGGCAGTGTCAGATAGAACCATAGGCAGAGTACTTAGTCGTTGTTCTGGTGGCCTCACCTGCCAGTAAGTGTGGTGGAATATCCCCCAAGAGGCTGGAAGCAGGAAGTTCTTGAAGAGCCAGACCTGCCCCGGCACGGTGAACAAAGACCCTCACCTCCCACACCCAAACACAGCGCAACCAAGTGGCAGGTCTGGTCTCTGAGGTACTGAAGCAAAAAACACCACTGGGCTTAGAAGTCAGAGATGGGTGATTTCCCAGAGCCAGGAAGGTGGTTTCCCACGCCCTGAGGGAGAAAGGCTGAAGACAGCACTTGAGCCAGAGCTACAGAGGGAGAGGGGACCAATAACAGGTGAATCTTCAGTATTTGCATACCTGGAGAAACCAGCAAACAGGTGAAGAAACTCTTCCTGTCTCCTAGGAGGAGGGAAGAAGTGGCCAAGAGAACTGAGAGAAGACGAGGAGGGAATAATGCTAGTAACAACCGTTGTCTTTTGAATGTCCGTCATATGCTGGGGATGGTACGTAGACTTTTAGTCCTCACAACATCCTGCGGTGATTAGCCCCAATTCACAGATAAGGAAACTGAGTCTCAGAGAGGTTAAGGAACTTGGCCTATGTCTCCGAGCTCGGTGCTCTGGCCCAGGTCTGTCTGGCACCACAGGGCTGCTGCTGTCTTTCCCCGACCATACTGCAAATGTGGTCCATAAGAAGGTGTCTTCAGGCAGCAAGGGCTGCAGAGCCCTCGTAGCAGGAGAGTTCTCAAAGGCCCAAAAAGCCGTCTCCCAGGCAGGAACACTGGAAGATGTGTGTGAAAAGGAAAAGATGGCGGCCTCAGACGGTGGCATGGTGACAGAAGGGTGAGGAAGGCATAAAGAAAAACCTCAGCATATTTATCGTCTGGCGTACAGAGATACCCTGACGAGGGGCACCTGGGTGGCTCAGTCGGTTAAGTGTCTGCCTTTGGTTCAGGTCATGACCCCAGGGTCCTGGGATCGAGCCCCAAGTTGGGCTTCCTGCTCGTCAGGGAGCCTGCTTCTCCCTCTCTCTGCCTGCTGCTCTTCCTGCTTGTTCTCTCTCTCTCTCTCTCTCTCTCTCTCTCTCTCTCTCAAATAAATAGATAAAATTTAAAAAAGAGAGAGAGCTACCCCAAAGGAGACATATCCTCTGAACCTCTTCCCCATTCTGTGATCCTGTCTCCACCCACACACCCCACTCACCCTCCCCAAATTAAAAGGATCACCTTGTAAGAAGATCATTGATAAAGTAGAATAAATTCAATCAAGAATGTCCGAGATAATGAGAGGCTTCTGAAACCCACAGGCTATTTAGCAAGGAGTTGTGAGCCGTCTTCGAGTACATAAGAAGCTGATGCATGCCGAGAGCTAACTTGTTCTGTGTTGATCCACAGCTTGGAGCTAGAGTTAGCATGCAGACCTGTCAGGGAGACACCACAACACGGAAAAACCAACTGTAAAGGCACAGAGATCTTGTTTTGTATCTTGTCACCACGACTTCATAACCTGTGCTCTTGAGTTTTGGTTTTCTGCCTGCATATTAGAGACGCACATGTCTGCCCCACAGAGCATGAAAGAGATTGTGTCAAGGGCCCCACATGGGGGCTGGTTCACACTGTGCTCTGTGAATGGAAACCTAGGGAACGATGGTTTTGAGCAGTTAGAAGTTCCGTGGCCCAGGAGAAGCAGAGAAAAGGTAGAAAGCTGCCAAGGGGAGGTGCAAGGGTAGCTGAGCACTGTTATTCTGCCCAAGTTGGGTATGTTTTGAAAGCACTGTGGCCAGCCTTCCATGCTCATCCCCTGGGGAACTGGGCCAGGCAGTGGAGGCTGCTTAGGGTGGGGGACAGAAACTGTGACTCTGGGGCACCTGGGTGCCTCAGTCAATCAAGTGTCTGCCTTTGGCTCAGGTCGTGATCCCAGGGTCCTGGGATCGAGCCTTGCATTGGGCTCCCTGCTCAGCAAGGAGCATGCTTCTCCCTCTCCTTCTTGCTCCTGTTCTCTCTCTCTCTCTCTCTCAAATAAATGAATAAAATCTGGATTTTACTTAGATTATTTGGTCCCTATGGGGACGTTTACCGTTGAACCATCAGATAAGCATTGCCAAGGACACCCCCAAGGTCAAGGTGGCCCAGAGGCACCCAGGCTTAGCATTTTGTATCTGGGACTGGGTTTATCAGCATCAAGGATTCAGAACTTCGTTGTTAGCACAGAAGGGAGGACCTGCAGTGCCACAGTGTAGCGGACCCATGTTCTGTCTCAAACTGTGACCTCAGCCTCCTTGGGGGTTCAGTGTAGAAGATATTGTCCCTCACCAAGCACAGAGTGTGCTGAGCTGCTTTCAGATCTGTGTGTCTTTTCAAACAGTTTCAACTGGAGCTTATGAGGAATTTGAAATTTGGAAACAAAACATTTATTTGGGGTCCCAAATACATTCAGTCCTGGGTGGGATCAGCCGGGGTGGTATGCTATTTTGGCCAGGATGCTAGAGAACTTGCCAGGCTGACAATGCCCTCCAAGGTAAGAGGGGTGTCTGCAGGAGGAGTCGCAGGCCATCCTGGGACACTAGACACTGGTCCTTGCTTAGAGGTGGCGACTGAAGGGACAGAAGCAATTAGTATTTGAAGGTGTGAAATTGGGATATGTTTGTCGACAGAGACACTGGTGGCCAGTGTGCAGGCGCCATTGCGAGGCACAAGTATACTTTTGTTAGTCTTTCGGCAAATGCTCTCTTTTTGTAGATAGTCTGAAAAATCCCTTTAAAAGAGTCCTTCTCAAACTCCCTTGCAGGGTCCTTCCTGGGGTTAAGGGCTAGGAAACAAGGGGCTCTGGGGCTTTGGATCCTGCTTTGTTCCCTAAAGATAGGCTTTGAAAAAAAAATAGATGGTATAAGATAGAACTCACATACCATCCAATTCACCCAAAGTGCACAATTCAATAGCTCTTAAAGATTTATTTGTTTAATTTTGAGAGAGAGAGAGTGTGCACACGTGTACACACACAAGGGGGAAGGGGCAGAGGGAGAGAAGAGAGAATCCCAAGCAGACTTCACGGTGAGCTCAGAACCTAAAGTGGAACTCGATCTCATGACACTGAGATCATGACCGAGGGCGAAATCAAGGGCCAGGCGCTTAACTCACTGAGCCACTCAGGTGCTCCTGATAGCCTCTGGTATATGTATTCACAAAGTTGTGCATCCCTGACACTCACCATTTAAGCACATGAGCTTTTGTCTGATTGTGTCTGTTGGGGCTCTGAAGGCAATGATTGTATTTGAAGGAGGAAAAGATGCTGCCACTAAAATCAGGTTTGAAATTATTGTTGTCCTCTTACTGTAACAGGTTGGACCTTTTCTGAGGAGAGTGTGGTCTTCAAGTTCTGTTTCAAGCCTGTGCTGTGGGCTCAGCAGAAAGAGGGTCACCAGTCCAGATGGGAGAAGGTCTTCAGTGAGCAGATGCGACCACTGAGTGTAGGGACAAATGACATGGCATACTCCAGCCATCCCTAAAGACATGACGGTGGGACACGTGGCCGTGACTGGCATTCAGGTGATGATGAACATTTTTAAAAGACCAGAATCATATCAGCAAAATATTCACCAGAAAACACCGAAGGTATCAAAGTCGGTGTTCAGAATGGGCTGAGCACAAGCTGGTCCGTAAAGACTTCATTGTCTGGCCCACCGTTAAGTGTTCGATGAAGCTCCTTACATTTTTCTTCGGAAAGGTCCTGCTGGCAAGTGTCTCGTTCTGTGTTGATGGCAGATAAACAAAGCATTCAGGAACTGGTTTTCTCTTCTTAAATTGGAGGGAGCATATTCTCAGCTGGGCTCATCGGGGGGCAAAGATATAACCCACAATTTTTCTGCGACTAGGATTCACGCTTCCCTGCTGGAGGACTGGGCTAATTGGATTATCTTCAGTTGACAGACTCGGTTTTCCACCTCGGAACACATGTTTCATGGCCTCTGTTTTGTTCACAGGACGTGTTCCCGATCGGAGGTGAAACCATGAAGAGAAAATAGAACAAATAATAATGCTTTTCCGCAATCGCTTCTTGCTGCTGCTGGCCCTGGCTGCCTTGCTGGCCTTCGTGAGCCTCAGCCTGCAGTTCTGTGAGTGTCGCCTGGCGCCGCTGGGGCGTGGGAGGAGAGGGGGCTTCCTTCTGAGATAGAGGGCCCTTGTGGGGAGGAAGCAAGCAGGCCCCAAAGCCTTTGTTTTTCGAATGAACAAGGCAGTTGAAAACAACTGAGTCTTTTTATTACTGGTACTGAGGGTGGATGGTTGTGCGCACAAATCCTAAAACTGCCGAGCTTTGTCTTGAGTGTCTTTTTCAGCCGTAAGGAACGAGAAGGCTCACCGGGCCTCTTGACAGGTTTCTGGCTTCTGCAAAGATCCCTAACCTGCCCGGTCATTCCCGGATTCTCGGATTCCCCATGGGGAGACACGGAGCAGCCCAGCGGGAGCCGGGGTGTTTAGCCTGCTGGTTGGTTCTTTGAGGGTTGGGTGTTCGCTGTTCAGGGACTTCGGTCATTGTGGGGGTAGGGGAACTAGGTACCAGACTCAGTCTCCTGGGCGGCGGGGACCACATGCAGGTTTCTCGTGTGATGAGGCAAGGGCAGGGCGCATGAAGCCAGTCCGTGGATCTCACCGCCCAGCACTTCGTCCTTAACTGGGCGCCCTGTGTTCATGTTCGGCCCCAGACCTGCGCGCCCTGCTGATCCTCAAACGCAGAGCTGGCCCCGGCACCTCCTTGGTCGGAATCCTGCAGGAGTGGCCCATGGTGCCCGGAAGGCTCTCTGTCCTCCAGTGGCCCCTCTCTCATGCCGAATTGCTTGGCGTTCTCTACACATTTTCCCTCTTCTCTGTGCCCAGATCCCACCAGCTCCTCTGCCTGGAGCACCATCCTCCTCATGTCCCTCCCATCCTTTCCTGCACGTGATTCGCTCAGTCTTCTCCTCTAGGAACCTTCCAGGACTCCCCCCACCTACCCCTCATTCGGGTCTGATGCTTCTTGGATGTATTTCCAGAATGCCCTAAACCCATCCCCCTCCTCACACTAACCATGCAGTATTCTAATGTTCAGTTCTCCTGTCTCTTCCTCCCATCACACTGTTCTCCGAGAGCAGGGACCATGTCCTGTTCCCTCTCTGTCCCAGGAACTGCACTGCCAACCACACAGTAGGTGTTTGTTTCATGACTGTTTGTTAAACGAGTGAACAACTCTCCACCTGCTCTGAAAAGCAGGCTGACCCGAAATCTCTCTCCTTCCGGTGCTGTATACCCAAAGCTGAGAGTGTCTGTACGACACTGGGAATTGTGTTTTTGCTGTCACCTTTCCCTCCATTTTACCACCACACCCTGATGGATGGGAGATAGGCAGTTGGCACCCGTCAGTGCCTAGGACGGCTCTGTGAGGAGGTGGCACTTCTGTCGCAGTTTGAGTGATGGAAAAAAGGGCAGGTGGCTTGGCAAGTGGGAGGTTCTGAGAGCGCTGAGGACTGTGGGAAACACTTGGCTTTTGGAATACGGGGTTTGAAGAGAGGAGGCTTTGAGCACGTGTCCCCTGATACACCTCCAATTCGTGACATACTCCGTGCACATGTCTGGTACCTATGACAGGCTGTTTCTAATACTAAAGACAATTAAAAATACTCATTTTACCCCTCCAGAATAGGAAACGAGGTCAAGAGTAGGTGGGCATAGCAAGTTTAAAGATACTCCAGATGGTTAATGAACCATAAAATACGAATCCTTTCCAAAAAGTGTGTTAGGACTCTCAGTAGTTTAATTGTTCATAACTTTTCATTAAAAATTTTCCACCCTTTGGCTGGGGAGGTTGGAGGTTCCAATCAACCTTGGTTTTTTTTCTTCTGTGAAGCTGACAGGATCTGAGACGTGAATGTGGGTTACTTGTGTTTGCTGCGTTTCTCTTGCATGAGGTGGTTTCCACGTCACTGAATTGGCCAGTGTGTTTTGCTTATATAACTCTTCTGAAAGTACCTTCTGTTTTAGGAGAGCCAATTTTCAGCCATACTTTTTTTTAAGGAAAATTTTGCAGGGTGAATTAGCCTGCCTGGGTTGGAGCTGTTTATTCTTGGATACGTTGGAGTTCAGAAAGATATTAAGATATGGATGTTCTTACTGCTCTTCTACTTCTAGGTAAACTGTGACTTTGGGACTTACCCATTTCTGTAGATGTGGAGTTTAATTGCTTTATTGCATTGTGGCTTGCTGGTTATTACGGTGTAAGGAACTGCACTAATTGGTAATACAAAAGTATACGTCTAACTAACATTTGTGTTTTCATTCTTACCCTAAAATATATGGACTTTTTTTTTTCATCATTTCTTTTGACTAATATTTAGGTAAATACCAGATTAGCACATATAATTACCTTAGGTAATATATGTGATGCGATCTAAAATGACTTGGTTTTTCTCAGGCTTTAAGTGAACCAGTATAGTTTTATTTGCTTTCTGCACTGATCATGTATTTTGTTTTGTCTTGATGGCTTCTTTTGATGTTTTGAATATGAGAAAGCTATGACCCGGGTTACAATTTAAAAATCAGGTTGTTTAAAGAAGCATTTCTTCTTCTTGGTACAGAAAGTGGGTCTGTGAACCCAGATGTATTTACTAAGTGCTTATGTGTGTTGGGCATTTTTCTACAGCGTCGGGGTGGAGGTGGATGGAAAGGATATAAAAAAGGTTAAGATACAGTTCATAGTTTCTCAAAATACGTTTATTTTAAATGGTACTAATGACTTGCTCTGGGCTAACAGCCTTTAATGAAAATCATTTGTTTTGTATTTTCAAGTCCTGGATATTTTCGAGTTTGGAAATAGGGAAACTCCAAAATTCCTGATGTTCAAATTGTAGAAGGGAACAAGTAAGACATGCCTATCTTTATTTATTCTAGTTAAAATGTATACGAGTGTAAATATTACTTCTCAGGTGAAGGGACTGTTTTAGTGACACAGGGTAAAGACCACCAGTATGTAAAGACCGGATTAGTTGTTCTGCTTTTCCTGCTCTCTTTCTTGTAATCGTCCATTTTCCTCCTTCAACCCAGCCTTTCCTTAATTCTTGTTTTGTGCTCCTTTCACCGTGTTCCAGTCGGCACTCCCAAAATAGTGGCGCACAGGAGCGCGCAGGCTCCGGAATGACAGCCTTGGGTGTGAATGCTGCTCTGCCACTTGGCCGCTGTGTGCCCTCGGCCCAGTCGGACCTCTCTGTTTCTTCTTCTACAAAGTGGAATGAGCCGTGGCCGCTGCAATGTTGGCGTGAGAACAGGGACGTTGTGGGAAAGCCCTTGGCTTGTGGAAGTGTAGTCCGTGTAAACCTTGTAAGCCAGAGCACAGGGTGCCATCACTGGCTACCATCTTCCGAAACCAGGGCTCTCGGGGTCCCAAGGGGCTGCCACGTCTTGTGTTCCTTCAACCACTTGTCAGGGAGGCGGTTTCTGAACTATATCATACTTTTATTTGTTTCTGATCAGAGTTCATTGGCCATGAAAGCGGCCAGTCTACACTGGGCATGTGGCTCTATATCTGGGGGTGATTTTCCTAGGCAGGGCCCCAGTTGACCAGAGCAGCTTCTGAGGGAGATACCAAAGAGGGACTGGGGATTCAGCTCCCCAGGCGAAGAGAGAAGGTTACCCTCCAGCAGTGAAAGCCAGGGTTGTCTGCAGTTTCTGAAGAGCCCTTTCTGCAGGGGTCAGACTCGTTCTCTGTGGCCCGGGTGACTGTGGGGACACATTCCAGTGAAGCACAAGGTGGAGCGTCCTAAAAGTCAATGTCGTGCCAAGGTGGAAAGCATGGCGTGCAAGCTCTGGAGCATTGCTCTGTGAAGAGGAGAGTTTTAGGCAGGTCCTGGGGCCTGATTCTATTCAAAGTCTCCTCAGAATCTGAGGTTTTAGGAATTTTATGTTTTCTTGTTGATCCAGTGCTATGAGTATGTGCGGCTTGTCCTTCAGTGAATGTTCCTTGAGTTTCCACCATCGGTTAGGTCCTGAGCTGGGAACTTAACCCTTCAAGGACCACAGGAGTGACCTGTCCTACTGGAGGAAAATCACGAACAGTCACCTGGAATACAGTGTGCAATGTGCTAGAATGGGTGAGAAGTGATAGCATGTAAGGTGAGGGGGGAAGGAACGTGGCTCTAAGAAAAAGCCAGACTGCCCAGATTGAGTCCTTGTCTTGCTGCTTACCAGCTAGGTGACCTCAGCCATGTTATTTACCCTCTCCCTGCCTCAGTTTCCTCATCTGTAGAATGGGGATAGTGATAGTCCCTATTTCACAGGTTTAGTAAAGGATTCAGTGAGCTCCTCTTTTAAGACAGCTAGCACAGTGCCTGGCACGTAGTGATCTCTGTAGGCGTGTTTGTTAAATAAAATGATTTAGGGATCCTTTACAGCAGGGTGATATGGGAGGAGAGAGGACAAGAAGCTAATCCAGTCTGGGAATTCACAGAAGACTCCCCAGCAGAGGTGACAGCTGAGCTCCATCCTTGAGGGGTTAGTAGGAGTTGGCTGTGGAGGAAGGAGGGAGAGGCGTTCCTGCAGATCGAGGTGGGTGTGCAGAGACAGAGTGAAAGACAGTAGGACCCAGTTAGTTGCTTGCATGTCGCTATTAAGTGGGACAAACACTGGGGCCACCTCCATCCCTACATTATATCCTGAAGGCTGTAGGGAGCCCCTGGAATCAGGGAGCACACCAGGGGACTGACGGCTTGGAAGGGCCACAGACCAGGATAGTGTTTGCCCATGTGTGGTCTCCTGAGCACCTTGAGGAGAGTGGCTCTGGAAACTTGTAAAGAATGCCTGTTCCACCACCAAAAAGGAGCCCATTTTGTGTCCCTCCCTACGGAAACAGAATTTTGGCAGGCGCAGGACCCAGAAGTCCACACTTTTGACACACTCCCTGGGTGAGTCGAATAAGCACAAATCCTGGGCAGTCCCTGTTCAGAGGCTGATGGGAGGGTCAAGCTGGGTAGCAACTCAGGCAGGTTTTTGCCTCCGTAAAGGGCTGAGGGGGCACCTTGAAGGTGTTGGCCCTGGAAGAAGGGTTTGCAAAGCCAAGGCGGCAGGGGATGCTGTGGGACCCTGAGCTGACTGGGTGGGAGAGTGGGCCGGGGCGAGGAGAGGCGGGGAAGACGCCACCATGACACACAGGAGTCTGGCTGGGGTAGTTCCCTATAGGAGCCTCATTCACATAAATGTCTCATCTCCACTGGGGTGAAATATGCCAAAGGCTAAAGAAAATGCCCAGGACGTGGACTGGGAGGTAACCATGTGAGGCTGATGGCTGCCCGGGTCTGAATAAGGCCCAGACAAGCCAGGTGTGCAGCAGGACGAGGAGTTGGAGGTGTCGATGAGGTATCTGAGGGCCACTTCGGTACCGTGTCTTGCCAGAAAGTGGTTTCAGGATCTGAGCCCAAGAGAGACCCTGCTGGGGGACTTTGTGTTCACTGTTCCCAAAGCTGTGACCCTGGTAGACCGTGTGACCCAGGAGCACATGGAAGCCACTCCAGACTGACGGTTTTGTTTGGCCCAACCAGTGTTTCCACATTTTTGTATTTATTTACCAATGTTTTGGAACTTAGGCAGTTTCACGTAAACTTCCAGCCCCTCTCTAAAAAAAACAACAGACTGTCCAGCATGCCAAGACCCATGGTCTCTTCAGGGACAGTGGCTGGAGCCAGCAGCTGGGTTCTGGCCACCCCCTTTGAGGGGAGTGCAAGCTCTTCCTTTCTCCGTGGTCTCCACTTGCTGAACCCTGTCACCTTGGGAGTTTGCCCTCCTCTGTGGTACAGGTCGCAGGAAGAAGAGGACACAGGAAAGATGAGATCTGGGCAGACAGAGGAAGGGAGGCCATGAAGGAGGCAGAATGGCAGCAGAGAGGTGGGGCCCCGAAGGTGAGGGAAACAGGTAGGCCCCTGAGGAGCCTCAGGCTTAATCAGCTCCGTGTGTGTGTGTGTGTGTGTGTGTGTGTGTCTTTGTGTCTGTGTCTGTGTGTCTCTGAGTGTGTTCAGTAGGCACTAGCCAAACCAGCCTGTGTGTGAGTGGTGGTGTGAGTGTGTAGTATGTGTGAATGGTGGTGTTGTGTATGCGGTATGTGTGGGGGTGCGTATGTGGTGTGAGTGCCATGTGTGTGCAATAGGCACCCCAGCTGAACCAGCTTAGTGTGTGTGAGTTGTACGTCTGTGATGTGCGTGTAGTGGGTGTGTGTATGTAGTGTGCATGGTGCATGTGAATGAGGTATGTGAGTGGTGTGTATGTGGTACACGTGAGCGGTGCATGTATACATGTGAGCAGTGTATGAGTGGTGTCTTCTGGTACCTCTCTTCCCACAGAGCCAGCATTTTCCTGCAGCCTGCAGCCCCCATGCCCCTCCCCTTTTACATGCTGCTTTGGATCCCTTGTCCTCTGAGGAAGAGCGTAACCAAGCTTTGCTAGAACAGCGTGTAAATTAGAAGAAAATTGCCTCTGAGAAGGAGGGTGAGGAGCCCTTAAAAGGTGCCTGAGTGTTGTCACATTCACCTTGGTTGTTCAGACCCTGGCTTTAGCCTGCTCTTCGTGGTCGGTGGTTGGCATTCACGGCTCCCACTCTCTGCGGGCACCCTGAACTCCGTGGCAGATGGTGGCAGGGATTTTGCTGAGGCACAGATTTGGATACTAACAGCTGGGAGTGAGCTCCTGGCTGCTGGGCAGGCCTGGCCCTGCCAGCCAGCCAGGGGGCTTTGTCACTCCTGCTCTTCCTGTGTCTGTTTTATGGAGGAAACCATGTGCCCCAGGGGTGTGTGTGAACTGGGGATTCGTGAAGATTTTAATGTTTTCACGGCAAAGTTTTGGGGATGCAACTCTTAGAATGCCAAGGGTCTTATGTACTGTGTACTCTATTTTTTTAAGAAGATTTATTTATATGTTTATTTATTTTAGAGAGAAACAGTGCACGAGCAGGGGGATGGGCAGAGAGAGAGAGAAACTCAAGCAGACTCCCTGCTGAGCACAGAGCCCAACACAATGAGGGGGGGCTCATCTCAGGACCCTGAGCTGAAACCAAGAGTCGGATGCCCAACCGACTGAGCCACCCGGTGCCCCTGTGTACTCTATTTTAAAAGCCATGGTAAGATTCCTCCTGGGATTTTGTTTTGGTGAATTGGAGTCAGAAAGAATGAGGAATTAAATATGAGGGCTTGCATTTTTAACCTAAGTAGTTCTGTGTATAATATCCCAATCTCATCATTATCACTTGAGTTTTACATTTAGTATTTTGTTTTTATTTCAATACTTTTCTTAGAGATTTATTTTCTATTTGATTTCTGAGAGGTTTTTTTTTTTAAAGATTTTATTTATTTGACACAGAGAGAGAGATTACAAGTAGGCAGAGAGGCAGGCAGAGAGACAGGGAGAGGAGGAAGCAGGCTCCCCACTGAGCAGAGAGCCCGATGCGGGCCTCGATCCCAGGACGCTGAGATCATGACCTGAGCCGAAAGCAGAGGCTTTAACCCACTGAGCCACCCACGCGCCCGATTTCTGAGAGTTTTAATTTTGTTTTTTCTCTGAATGCTTCCCATCCAACTACCCCATAGAGTTAAATATCTGTGGGTGAAAAAGTTCTGGAGGCGTCAAAATTCAGTGTGACAAATCAGCTTTCATCGTATGTCTTCAGTTTATGTTGTAGTTCCCTGGGGGGCAGGGTACCACATAGCAGGCCCTTCCATGAGCTAAAAATGGACACATTTCTGGTCTTCCTTGGAGGTGAGGAGGACATTGTTTCTATCCTCTCTTTCCCCTTCCTCTCTCTCCCCATCCCTCTCTCTTTCCTTCCTTCCTTCCCAGTTTCCAAGCTTAGAGAGGTTCTCCTAAGAATAATTAGATGAGAGGATAGAAATGTATGTTTAAAGATGTTTAGTGCAGCATTGCTTACAAGAGGCAAAAGGGGGGAAGGCAACCGAAGTGTCCATCAGTAAACCTTCTTGCAGCCCCTGTGCTCTGATCACACAGACCTGTCTGTATTCATGTGCGAGGGTGTCTATAATATAGTAACTAAAAGTACATATGGTGTTTTATATGGGACGTGCATGCGTGTCAACAGTATTGGCAAGAAGGGGATCTCCCATTTTAGAGAAGAGATTATCGGGGCGAGTTAGTAAAACAAGAGACTGTTAGTAAAAGTAGCTAGTGCACTCAGGGAGAGCATCCGCATATGCCAAGACTGTGTGAGGAGAGGGACAAAATAGGAGAGAAAGCGGGAGGATGTTTACATTGCAGTAACCGCCATGGAGGGGAGCCAGGGACACAGTGGGAGTTAGCCCAGGTGGAGGGAGTTTGCTCCAACTGCACCGATGAACTTGGCCCCCCCCCTGTTGTCTTGGCAACAGCGCACCTGCTCCAAGCTGGATGACATTAAAAAACAAAAAACAAACAAGAAAGTCCACCTTGACCTGAGGTCAGTGGTAATCAGCGGTGGAGCCCCTGGTTTTGATAGCACTCTGCCCCGAGGGAAGGGTGGCCTGGGGGGGTTCCTGAAACTACCAGGAATGAGGTCTTGAGGGCAGAATCTGAATCTGGAATCTGAGGGTGCAGTCAGGCCGCACCCAGAGAGAGCTGTGCAAGTGTCTCACTGTCAGCACCCGGGGCCTCACGCTGCCTCTGGGCAGGAGGGACAGGGAGTTGGCCAGGATGCATGGCCCCTCTCTGACCTGTCCGGCTTTGGCCGCAGTGTCACATCATGCCCTCCCTGCCTCCCTCCCTGGCTTTCCTGTGTCTTCTAAGGGGATGGGCCCCACTGCCCGGGGTCGTGCCTCCTGGGGAGCCTAGAACCCAGCCAGAGCTCTGCCTCTCTCCGGCCCCATGTATCTGCCGGAGGGTGGGCTTGGCCGGTCAGTGCAGGTACCTGAGGGTGCAGGCCCCTCCCTCAGCATCGCCTCTCAGTGAGGGGGAGTGAGGGGGCTTCCCGAAAGCGCACCCTCATTCCCGCCATCTCTTCCTTGTGATCCTTTCCACAGAAGGCAGATGACCAGCCACCCTCCTGGGCAGTTGGTTTGGTGGCCTCTGTGGGGTTAGTGCTCTCAAAAGGTAGGCCTTTGAAACACAGAAAACTTACTTGTTTTCCTCTTGAGGGGTGGGGAAACGATGTCCTTGGGCCTTAGTGACTCTCCTCAGAGCAGGGACGGAAGCGCAGATCTAACCTCGGGTAGGACATCCAGCCACACATACGCACTAAAATATAGACTGTGGGTTGTTCTGGGTGATAGATTATGAGTGATTTTCACTTCTTTTTATACCTTAGTGTTGAATGGCTATTTTAGGGTGAACACATGTTTGTGTGAGTTGCAAAGCTCCCTTTTAATTTTGAAAAAAAAAAATCTCCCATCAAGGTTGTCAAAATCAGAAACCTATTTCCAGGCACATTGGGTTGTTAGTCTTAGTCCACAGCTGTCAGCATCATCTCGTGTGGTTTTGGGGGTTCCTGTGGACCCTCAGAATGCAAATTCAGAAGCTTGTGTATGCAGCCCTTTTTCAAGGTCAAGGAGTAGTAACTTTTATCAGATTCTCAAAGGGGAGGCTGGGGGTATTTGGGCTATAAGATGGTTAAGGATGGCTGAGGTTCTTCTCACAGTTCTTTCTGGGAGCCTGTCCTTGGATTTCTCTCTGATTTCTAGTTTCTGTCTTGATTTGGAGTCCTTGGTGCTTCTATCGTCTAATCCAAAAGACTCTATTTGGGTCAGGCCAGTTATCAGTTGCCTCAGAGGACAGTGAGGTTTCCTGTCCCCTCTGGGAGGCCACAGCTGGGCTCAAGCTCAGGCCACCGTGGGAACCCTGGCCCTATGCTCTGACAGTCCGTGGACTTAGGGGTCAGTGGTTGACATCAGAGGAAGGGTCAGGCGCAGAGAAAATAAGAGCTTGGGAACAGCCTAGGGCAAAACCTCCAGCCTGTTCTATGTGCTAAGTCCCAACCCCATGAGCCATACCTCTTGTGGTTTGCTGGCTCCCTAAATGGGACCAGGCTTACCACTGGCACCAAAGCACTTACTAGATTCTTTTTTTTTTTTTTAAAGATTTTATTTATTTATTTCACAGAGGGAGAGAGATCACAAGGAGGCAGAGAGGCAGGCAGAGAGAGAGGGGGAAGCAGGCTCCCTGCTGAGCAGAGAGCCCGATGTGGGCCCCGATCCCAGGACCCTGAGATCATGACCTGAGCTGAAGGCAGAGGCTTTCACCCACTGAGCCACCCAGGCGCCCTTCACAGACACTTTTATATTCAGTGCAGGGCTGAGGCACAACAGACCTTCAAGACAACTCGGTGGATTGAGGGGCACTGAGGGAATTGTGGGAACTGCCCATAGAGCAGATCATTCTCTGGCAGGCCAGTGAAGGAGACAGAACTCAAGAGCCTTTGGATTATTGGGGAATACTAGAATTAGGGGTGTTTTAGCTTCTAAGAAGGTGACATCTTGGGGACGTCTGGGGGGCTCAGTCAGTAGAGCGTGTAACTCTTGATCTCAGGGTCGTGAGTTGGAGCCCCACGTTGGGTGTGGAGTTTACCTTAAAAAAAAAAAGGTGCCATCTTGGACAAGCTGGATGTATTTAAAGGAGTCAGAAAAGCTGCTGAAATTGGGTGGCCGAGAGGGGATGGGAGACTGGTTCATTGCGCTTCTGTGAAAGGTGTGGACACAGAGGGTCAGCATCCCTTCCAGATCCCGAGTTGAAGGGAGCACCTTCTGAGAGCCCGGAAGTAGCCAGAATAATCACCTCAAGGGGCAGACGTGCAAATAGCACTTCTTTATCCCTTACTGCACGGCAGGCACCGCTCGGTGTCCCCCAGGGGACCTCTCGGGTCATCCACGCTGCCACTCTGGTGGAGACCGTCATCTTCATTTGCTGGGGGAAGGGCACGAGGCATAGTGAGGCAGGAGGATTTGCCCAAGGTCATGCAGCTGGGGAGTAACAAAGTCAGGGCTCGAGCCCGCGTTTGTGACTCAGTAGCCCGCAGCCCCATACCCCCTCCCTGCATTCAGAACCATGGACAGCCATGGCAGCACGGGTGACCTGGAGAGCAGACTAGCGGCCCCGGAAGTGACAGATCCCAGGAGGTGACTACCATCCGCTGGGGAGGTGACCAGCCCTGGGCTGAGAGTGAGGCAGGCCCTGGAGTGAAGACAGTAGAAGACAGCCGGTGGGGCCACCACGCCTTTGGCCCCATGAGGGTCTTTGCTGGCGTGGTCAGTGGTGTGACTCAGGCAGCTGAGCCCGTGATGGCGAGGGGAGCCAGCACTTTGCCCGTGCTGTGTGCCTTCACCGGGACTCCTATGGACCCCTGATACTTGATTTGGATCTGTCAGGGTATCAGTGTAACCTGACAGGGAGCTGACAACTGAACCACATAGGCCCAGGGATGGTAGGAAGTGGTCTACAGCCTCGGGTAGGGATGGCAGGAGGCCACCTGACTTCTTAGGAAACTGCTTCTACAGGGGAAAGCCTTTCTTTCCTGGAAAGGGCCCTCACTGGCCCAGGTGGCTAGACTCGGGTCCCTGGAAGTCAGTATGGCAAGGATCCTAGAGGAGCAGCATGGCAGCCCCCCACCCAGCCACAGGGTTGGCATTGGGCGTGGGGGAGTGCCCCTCCAGAGAAGGAAGGGGCGGTGATCTGACCCCGGGATGGGAGCCCCCACAATGCTCAGGCAAGTCGGATTCGAGGCGCCTGTGACGGGCTTGTATACAGGAGTTCCTAATGCTAGAACTAGGGAGGAAGGCTCTGTCTGCAGGTAGATGTTTGTCCTCTGTCCTGGACCAGAGCCCTGATACAGGGAGATGAGCTAGAGACCGTGGGCATGGGCTTGGAACCCACACCTAGACGAGGGGCTCTAACCGGTCCACGTGCGAATCAGAGTGCCTCCCTGGTAAAGAGCTGGCAGCAGACACCTGGCTGTAGGATCACCTGCTGATCCTGTGGACTGCTGAGTCTGTCCAAGTAACTGAGGTGGCCTGAGGCCCAAGGCCACGCAAGGGCTTATGGCTTAGGGGCCTGTACTGATAAGTAATGTTCTGCTCCTGACCCTGGGCCCTTACCCGCCTTTTCTCTGTCCAGTGAAGCACTTCCATCAAAAGCATGGAGTCCAGCGCCTGGCTCAGAGTGGGCCTCCAGCTCAACAAGCCATGTAGGGAGTCTGCCCTGTCAGATGGGGAGTGTAAAGATGAAGAAGACACAGCCCTGACCCTCTGGATGTTTGGGGTGTCCCATTGACCAACTGTGGACAGCCCTGTTTGTGGGTACTGTATTGTGAGCCAAGATGGCAGCAAGGACCAGGAGTGGAAGAGGCCAATGGAAGAGGGATGTTGGGGTGGCCTTCCCGGAGCGGTGACCCTAGGATCATTACGGAGATGGCCAGATTTGGGGAACAGTGGTGGGATGGGCGTGGTTAGACACAAAAGGAGGAGTGTGGGGGAGAAACACCATGTGGCAGTGGGGGCAGCTCCGAGCAGTTGAGGACAGTGAGAACTAAGTTGGGGGCGAGGAGGTAGGAGGGTGGATCTGGGAGAGACGTCTCACCCCCTGGCTTCTGTGCATCAGAAGCTCCCCCGAATGTCTAGTATCTGGAGGGCCCACTGAAGAGCCCTGTGTGGGCTGGCCCTGCGTTCTGCTGACTCAGGAGGGTGCAAACAGCACAGGGTGATCTTAGTAGCTCGTGGGTGAGGCCGATAGGCCCAGATGCCCAGGGAAGTAGTAGATAAAATCATTCTGGACGGAAGGCCTCTGATTATCACCCAGTCTCTATCTGTGTCTTTCAAACCACTGCTTCCTTGGGTCGTGAATGGGTCCTTTGGGCCCAGCCACCATGGCTCCTTCTTATTCCACTTAATAAAAATACCATTAACAGGGTAGCTTATAAACAACAGGTACTTATTTTTTTCTGTTCTGAAGACTAGAAAGTCCAGGATCGAAGCACCAGCACATTGTGTCTGTGAAGACCCACTTCTGAGAAAGCATCTTTTTTCTGTAAACTCAGATGGTGGAGGGCCAGGCAGGGGGTTATTCTTCAGGGTCTCAGTTACAGGGATGCTAATCCTGTTTGACCTAATCACTTTCCAAAGGCCTCCTCTCCCAATACCATCACATTGGGGGTTAGGGTTTCAACATGTGAATTTTAGGGGGACACAAACATTCAGTCTAGCAGTTCCCAAGTGGTGGCCTCCATAGGCCTTACCCCACGTGCTTCCAGGTAACCTGGCAGACCTGTGCCCCTGTGTTCCTGAGTCACTCATACATTCAAGTCTCCTTAGCTTCACCTGTGCCTGGCCCAAATTTAAAGGAAGTGTGCCCACAGGCATGGCCACGGGGCCAGAATCTGGCACCGTTTCGTGAAAGAGCAGAGTTAAGGAGTGAGGGTTGCCACACAGCCAGAATTGCTGGGTCATTAAGATGCTGCCTTCAGGCATATGCTTTTCTCCTTCCCTTGCTCTGGCTCAAGTCCCCCCAGTGGTAAATTACCTCTAGACACCTGAGCTGGTGTGTTAGCAGTTCTGGCCATTTCCAGCTGCTGGGAAGAAAGTGGCTGTAGGGCCAAAAAAGACTAATTTTGAATTGGTGAAGGACCAGTTCTATATCTCTGTGGTGGTTGTTTTAGTACAAGTAAGGAATGAAAATATGCGGATAAGAGAAGTACATCTAGATGTTATGGAAAGACACATATATGTCTGTACGCAGAGGAGGCATATAACACATGCTTCCTGTAAATTTGTATGTGTGTAGATCTGTAAAACAATATAGACAGGAAAAACCAGAAAAATACTTCTTTGCACCCTGTTCCACCCATTCCCCAGAGGAAACCACTGCTGCATTATAATGGATGTCCTTAAAGACATCTTTCTGTGCGTTTACATAAGAAACCGATGCCTGTATATTCATACATTTATAGTTTGTTTTTTCTTATCCCGTAACATGGTTTTTTCACCTGATTTCATTTATCTTTGATTCTTTTCCCTTCTCTTTAACTGTAGCAGAGTGTTCCCCAATATGGATGTAACATTCTGTTCTGTTAATGATTAATAATTAGTCGATTTCCCTTGTCTGTTATTACAAACAGCACGACAGTGAATCTCCTTGGCCACACAGCTTTGGGATTGGGATTGATGGCTGATGAGTAGATTCCAAGATGCAGAGTAATGGGATCGGGGATAAGGCACATAGAACATTTAGTGGATACTACCGAATACTTCCAAAAGGTTTCTATTTCCACTCCCACCTGCAGTATGGAAGTGAGTTTTTACCCCCTTGCTGGTGCTGCTATTTTTATTATTAAAACATGATATTCTAGTCTGATAGACAGGATCAGAGACTATTGTTTTATTTTGCATTTAAGTATGAATAACGTTGGACATCTTTTTGTATATTCATTGCCATTGGCATTTGTTTTTCTGTAATCAGCCTGCTCATATCCCCTACTGATGTTTTAGTTGTAGGAGCTCATATGTATTTTGGATACTAATAATTTATCTGTTATGTACGTTGCAAATATTTTCCTTTCAGTGGATTCTTTGTCTTTTATCTTTATTTATGACATCTGTTTGCCAAAGGGAAGTCTTAAGTATTTATTTGGAAGAATCCGTAGAAGGAATTAGGGAATTTAAATGGACTTAGACTGATGGTTGGGCCCTGTTTTAGCTATTGTTCAAATGTATGTATGTATATTCTGGTGATTAATAAAACTTTTAGAAATTAAATGGTACATGGGCACAGCTATTTCTGTGCATTTCCTCAGTTGGTGGATGCCAAAAATATAACTATCATTGTGTAGAGAGTTCCAGAAAATCTGTGATGCTGCAAAGAAAAGAGGTCCCCTATACATGGAAAAGTTGGGGACCATTGACCCAGAAGATGGACTTACAGCTCCTTATAAGTAATTGATAAAGTCTATTAGTCAGGACTCATTTGGTTGAAAGTAACTAAAGCCCAACTCCAACTAGCTTAAGCAAGAAGGGTTATGTGCGATGTATATGACTGGGACATCTAAGAGGTTCTGGGTTCAGCCACATCTGAACCCAAGGTCTCCAAGAATAGATGTCCTCATGCCTCCTTCTCTCTCTCTCTCTCTCTCTGATTAAGTCTCTGCATTTGTTGGTCTGCCTTGTCTCTACTCAGCATCATTTTCTCCCACCACAGACGGAGGCTCTCTGAGGAAGGACAGGTATCTGGGGCAACCCTGGGTTTCCATTCTTAGCGATCAGCATACAAAAGAGACCCTTTTCTAGTGTGTGCACAGCACCTCTGTCAAGGAAAAGTTGCCCCATCACTGTCCTCATTGACCCGATCACATGCCCACCCCCAGCCGGGGCCAGGGACACGGGGAAGGAGCAGTTCACCCACAGAAAGAGGGGTGCTAGATGAACAGACAGACTGCAGGGCCCACACATGACATCCAGAAGACTGGTGGGGAGAACCTGGCCTGGAGGCAGAGGAATGAGCTTGACATGGGGCTCCTCCGTCCACCACCTCCACCTTGGGCGGCTGCCTTGGCCTCCCACTCGGCACCAGCCTCCCCTGGAAAGTGGTCTGTGAGGATTAATAAGTGATGCCTGCCATCGGGCTCTTGGGGACCCCGAGGTGCAAAGCAGGTGATACCCAATGAGATCTGTCAGCACATTTGGCACCTCGTAGGCCCTCGAGAGGTGATGGTTTTCCTCTCCGGTGTTTATCAGAATCCACAGGCTGTTAAGAATAAGGTACCCAGGCTGCACGAAGTTCTTCCTTTACCACTGGAGCGAGGCCCCTTTCTCTGGGGTGGCCCACCTGCCTTTGCACAGCTAATTATTGGTCAGGAGAAGGTAATGGTCTTGAGAAAGAGGCAGGGCACAGTGGGGGCTCAAGAAGCAGTTCCTGATGAGAAGCTGACCGCTGGCTAGACTGAAGTCCACCCTAGTGCTGAGGGAGGAGATACTCAGTGAAAATCCAACCACAATCTGGGCCCCTGGGGCTGGCCTGCTGCCCCCCCGCCCACGACTGCATGTGTCATGACCTGCTTTGCTTCCCTTGCAGTCCACCTGACCCCGGTGTCCACAGCTAAAAATGGAGTGAGTAGCAAGAGTCGAAAGAGAGTCATGCCTGAGCCGATAACAGAGCCCCCCGTGACGGACCCGATTTACGAAGCTCTCTTGTACTGCAACATTCCCAGCGTGGCTGAGCGCAGCATGGAAGGTAGGCCTGCCTACGCTGCCCAGCGTGTCTCCTGGACCTACACCCCTCCAAGGACCAGTAGTTCTTCCAAGCGGCCCAGCGTGGTAGGAAGGAGCAGGTGGCCTGGGCTCTCATCCTGCAGCCGCCACTAGGCCGTGCCCTTGAATGAGTTCCCAGGTCTTAGCTTCCTCATCTGTGAAATGGGCATAACTAGCAGTTCCCTCACAGGGCTGCCCGGAGGCTTCCGTAACTGCTCTGACCAGCATGTGGCTCACAAGATGCCCTCTGCACACATTTTACCATCATGGTGAGATACCAGAGATGGAAAGGTAGGCTTGATGGACTCTAGGGCATCACCGTTGTCTACCCCCTCTTTCCAGTAAATTGGCTCGGGTCCTTGGACATCCACAGGGTGCGGGATGCTCTGTGGGTATCTTACCGTAAAGGTGTAGGAAAATAGGATTTCTGTGTTGACTTTTGCTTTTTTGAAAAGGTATCAGAGAATGATATTGAATATTTTTATCAATTTGTGCCCTGATTTGTTTTATGGAGCTTTATTTATTTATTTTTTTCAAGTAGGCTCCACACCCAATGTGGGGCTTGAACTCACAACCCTGAGATTGAGTTGTGGGCTCTGTTGACTGAGCCAGCTAGGAGCCCCTGTTTCATGGAGCTTCAAAGCAGAACTCGTTTCCAGCCCTTCCGTTGGCCTTCCCCAAGGCTGTGGATGTGAGTGAGCCCATGTGAATCATCAGGATCCCGTTTCACGGGCCTCCAGCTCCCAGCCACACCCCCAGAGCGTCCTTGTTACTTCAGGGGGGTCTGAGACCTACCCGGCCCTGTCTCCGTTCCTCCACCTGCTTTGTGAGCACCCCCACACCGCACCTCCTGCCGTGCTCATCCCTGCACTTCTTCGAAGTGGACAGGATCCACGTGTCTTGAGTGCTAACCAGGCGATCCACTCCTCTCCCACAGGTCACGCCCCGCATCATTTTAAGCTGGTCTCTGTGCATGTGTTCATTCGACATGGGGACAGGTACCCACTGTATGTCATTCCCAAAACGAAGCGACCAGAAATTGACTGCACTCTGGTGGCTAACAGGTAAATTACACTTTTTCTTCAAATCATTTTTAAGACTATTTTCTCTGTCCCAATCAAAACGCTGGCTGGAGAATGACAGAAAAGGGGACTAAGCTATGCTTGTTGAGCACGTCCTGTTTGCCAGGAGCCTGATCTTCAGAACAATCCTGCATGTTAATTGCTATTTCCCAGTGGATTAGGAGGAGGCCCAGAGAAGCAAGGACAGCTGTGTAAGGCCACACAGCAGAGAAATTGAGATTTGAGTCCAGGCCAGCGCGAGGCCTCCTCTCCCCTCCTGTGTTCTGCAGTTTGAGAAAGAGCTTGGTCACGGTGCAGTGAACACTGGGCCAGACGTCCTCAGACCTTGGGGCAGCTGTGCGGTTCAGGGCAGCAGGGAGGTCCCTTAGTCTCTGGGCCTCCCCCTCCCATCTCTGCCGTGGGGATGCTGCCCTGGGTGGTGTTGGGTCAGGAGGGATAGAGGAGAGCATGCTCACCAGCTGCAGGGTCATTTACACGGAAGCCTTTCACCTTTTCATTTTTCACGGGGGTAGGAATAGCACGTTCTTAGTTGAGAGCCCTTAGGATGAAAAATAATTCAACGGATTGCATATGGAAAAAGTATGGCTTTAAAACGAGAGGCAGAGTTGGCACTGAAATGGCAGGCCGGCCCTCAGCGCCGTGTCTGGGGGCACATAACGTCCCTCGCAGGGGTGACTGAGCAGAGGAGACTGAGGGAAGTGCTCCGTGAGGAAGACGTCATGCGGATGGAATGCTTCTGGCTGCCAGCCTGCCCTGGGCAGGGCTGGCCGGGGGAACCGTGGGTTGTCTTCCTGCAGCCAGGCCTGTCCCTTCTAGTGGATGGCAGTGTGAACCCCAGGGTGGGGGCTTCAGAGTGACTCTCTGCGTCTCCAGGCTTTTCACCACCCAGGATTATGGAGAAGAGAAAGTGAACCCTTGGATATAAGCACGTCTTGAACTAGCGTCTGACTGTAGGCTTTCCTGCAGCCTGGGTACTGTCTATGTTTAGCAAGCCTGGGTGCATGTCCCAGGGTCCCATGGGTTGGAAAAGCCCCTGGGTTGAAGGCCACACAGACACTGGCTTTCTTCCTCTGGTCTCCAGCCTCCTGTGCAGCCTTCCCGCTGGGACCTCCTACGCCTGCTCTGCCTGCCTCTCGCCGGCTGCCCACCCCGTCAGGCCTTTGCCCCTGCTGTTTAGCTTGCTTGCCCTGTCCCCGTGTGACCCACCCCTACAGCTCCTCAGAGGCTCCCCTGAGATGCTGCCTCCTCTGGGAAACCTCTCCTGGTGTGTGAGGATGGCTTGTCTGGTTGCATTGGGCACTGCCACTGAACAGGAGGATTACGGCAAGGGCCTCAGAACAAAATATGTAATGACCAGTCCTGAACTGCCTTAGGATTAGGGCAAGGATAGAGGCCCCTTGCTGTGCTAGGGATTAACCCTCCAGTGGCTGGATTGGGATGGTCTGGGGTGTCTGGGATGGCAGGAGGACATGGGGTGGGGTGCAGGAGAGGGCAGCTCAGAGAAGTGGCTTTGCTCCACCGGCACAGACTGTGAGTATCTGCCCTTTGAACTGCCCAGGAATGGACAGGCCAGAAGGCCTCTCAGTTGGCCAGACTTGGGGCAGCCTGAAGGACTCCATGGACAGTGCCACGCATTAGCCCTGACGACTCATGGCTTCTCTCCCCTTTCTCTCGCTGGGCATTCCCATGAGAATGCCAGTGGCTTGGCTCCGACCAGGGGTCTGTCCCCAGACTGGTTGGGCCCCTGAGCACCTTGAGGCTCTGGAGTTACCCTAGCTGTTCCTAGAGAAGGCGCCCACTGGGCACGGCTGCCCGCCAGCATGCAGGGGGCCTCCCCTGTCCACCTCCGTGCTTTGCAGCATGTCTTCCAGCATGATTGTCTCTGCCCTTCCCACACCACAGGTTCCTCAAGGGCACTGCATCTTGCTCCTTTATCACTGGTGCCCAGCCTGAGCCTGGCATGAAATAGATGTTGGGCTAGCTTGGTTGCAGAGTGAATTCAGGACCTTCGTGAAAATCTTGAGTCATAATGGCCAATCAGGTGCCTCATGATAGATTTCAGCCTCTGCCGTGGAATCCTCTGAGGCCTTAGTAATACGTTTCTAATAGAGGGCAAATCCCTTCACCGTCGTGAGCCTCCGTGCTCTGTCCTGGAATGTGGGGACGGTAGTCCATCCCTGATCGCAGCCTGGTGAAGTCTAACTCGGGGGTTGGACTGAAGCACTGAGCTGGTCATATTGAGAGGTGGACCTGCGATGGTGCTTCATTTCCCACAGTGGTCTGCAGGCTTGCTGGGCCCGGCCGCCTTCCTCCTCTGCGAGGTCACGGTCACAAAGCCGGGCCAGGTCCCAGGGCCCCTCATTCCATCACAGCCACAGCAGGATCCCCTGACAAGGCCATTTCTGGAGTTCCCCTTTGAGAGAAGCAGTTCCTGGGGGGACCAGCTGCTCTGGCTGCCTCTACCCTCATTTCCCTGGCCTTGATCTTTTGACCTACTTATTTTATTGCACATTCTGTGTCTTTAGGAGCAGTTTGAATCCTCGGGGGAACAAGGGAGGAGTATGCATGTTTGATTAATTACTGTCATTTAGTCCATCTTTAAAAGCATGAAGCTGACTTGTCCTTATAAATGCACACTTACAGTAAGAGTGAGCAGGACTCCCAGCGACATGGCCCTGCTTTGGGCTTCTGAATCCCTTGGACTGTGGGGTCTGGGTCACCAGCTGCACCTGCTGCCTTCCCAGGTACTAGTTCAGCTTCAGGACTCACTAATTATTTTGACCCCTTAAAGGCCGCGGGTCCTAGGTTTGCCCGCTGCTCTAGTCTAGAGAGAGGGCGTATCTGGGCCCGCAGACAGGGTTGCAGTGAGCTGAGAACGTGGGAGCTGACATCCGTGCAAGTTGGCGGCCCCAGTGTTTCCCTTCACAGTGACACATTCCGTGGCTCTCCCATCTTTGTGGTGGAAGCTGCCTCCTCATGAATGCTCTGTGCCTCATGACAAAGGTGCGATTTTCGCTCTCCTAGGACAGCATTTAGCAAGCAGTAAAGTTATTAGCCGTAGATATGCCATGTTTATTAAATGCTTTTTTTTTGCATTCATGAATATGAATTAGATACTCTTCTCTACATCCAAGGAAGAAAAGAATATTCACTTGTCAGTATTTATTCAATACGTTTTATTTATTTATTTATTTATTTTAAAGATTTTATTTATTTATTTGACACAGAGAGAGAGATTACAAGTAGGCAGAGAGGCAGGCAGAGAGACAGGGAGAGGAGGAAGCAGGCTCCCTGCTGAGCAGAGAGCCCGATGCGGGCCTCGATCCCAGGACGCTGAGATCATGACCTGAGCCGAAAGCAGAGGCNTTTTATTTATTTATTTGACACAGAGAGAGAGATTACAAGTAGGCAGAGAGGCAGGCAGAGAGACAGGGAGAGGAGGAAGCAGGCTCCCTGCTGAGCAGAGAGCCCGATGTGGGCCTCGATCCCAGGACGCTGAGATCATGACCTGAGCCAAAAGCAGAGGCTTTAATCCACTGAGCCACCCAGGCGCCCTCAATACATTTTATTTTTTAAAATCTGTTATATGTCAGGTATTGTGACATGTGACAGGTCCACATACCAGGAGGTGGTATGTGCGCTGGCACCTAAATAAAATGAAGGAGACTGCCCTGTGCAGATCTGCCAGAGGAGTGTTCCAAATAGAGGGAACAGCAAGTGCAAAGGTCCTGGGGCCGGATGAGCTGCTTAGTTTCAAGAACAGTTAAGACTAGTATGTAACAGGAACCAGACGGGAGGAGGAAGAGCAAGAGCAGGCTGCTAAAGATTCATAGAAAAGAGGCTATTCCCACCCCCAGGCGGCCCACTCCCCTCTGAGAGAGATCTGGTGGCCAGTGCTGATAGTGGTGGCAGCAGTCTTAGAGAATAAGTGGAAGAATTAGAAAAAGTAGAAGTCCAAGTAGTTTGGGAACCATATTTGGGGGCTTGAACCACGAGAGGGCAGCCTGACTCGGCCTGGGGCAGAGGGAGCGGTGGGATGGCAGGGCAGGGAAGGCCCCCGAGGCAAAGGGACCTCAAGGGTGTGTAGGAACACATCAGGTGACAGGTGATAATAAATGGCACCTGGGCTGGTGAAACCTACCTGTGCAAAGGTGGAGGGAGGCAGACAGCTCAGCCCACAGGCTGGAGCACGAGTGGAGAGGTGGGGAGGGACTAGGCCATCGGATGCTTTGAATGCCCAGCTAAGGAGTGTGGATGCCAGGCAGGAAGTCGGTGAGGGAGCCAGGAAGTGGAGGGGATGAAATTAGGAATATCTCTGGCAGCCACGATGATGCGGGGGATGGATTAGAGGCTGGAGGCGATATTTATGTTCCTGTGGGGATAGTGATCCAGAAGAAAGACTCCCGCGGACTCCCAGCCCAAGTCCTTGACCTACAAGGCCTACTGTGCTCTCCCTCCTCCGCTTGCCCTGCCCTTGCCTGCCCCTGGGGCTCTCTCTTCTCCCTCAGTCACTCCGCCTCAGCCACACCACCCCTGGCTCTCCGTCCTACTGACTGTGTCCTCTCTGCAGACTGCTTTTCCCCAGCAGCTTTATGGCCGCCTGGTTCTCTCACCTCCTTCAAGCCTTTGCTTAAATGTCACCTTCTCAGTGAGACTGCTCAGAACACCTCA
Organism: Ailurus styani; assembly: GCA_002007465.1. NCBI lineage: Eukaryota > Metazoa > Chordata > Mammalia > Carnivora > Ailuridae > Ailurus > Ailurus styani. The sequence continues at coordinate 987,052 of LNAC01000065.1, forward strand.
CTTACAATTACCATGCACTTCATCCACCCAAGTCTCCTGGGTCCCCCTTTCCCTGCTCTTCGCCTTGAGAAAAGGGTCAGTGCTTCACAGCCTCTGTTACCGTCTAATGTGCAAGCATGCACACGTACACACACGCGTGTGCACGCACACACTTTCTAGTGTTCGTCACACGTTGTCTGTTTCCCCAGGCTAGACCATAAGCTCCCTGAGGGCAGTGTTCAATGCTGCTGTCCCCCAAGTGCCCAGGACAGTACCTGGCACGTGGGAGGACCACAATTAAATAGTTGTTGAATGAATACCCGATAGAGGCTGAAACTCAGGGAGTGGCAGTGGAGTTGGAGAGCAGGCGTGGATCTGAGAGAGGTCACAGCGTGGGGTTTTTAGGACCTGCTGACAGGTTGGATGGGAGTGAGACAGAGACAGGATGGTGCCCCGACTGATGGGCGTCTGGCTGGTGGCGGCGCCCCTGCCCAGGATAGAAAGCGCCGAGGAAGGGAGGAAAGGGAGGGAAAGTAGGGGGACAGGTCTCAGTGCTGAGTATGAGCTGTCATTAGACATTCAAGTGATAATTTCTAGAAGGTAGTAGAGGCCTGTGGGTGTGAGGCTCAGGCACATCGCCTGCTGGGAGATAGAGGTTCACTTGAGAGGTCACGCGTCGATGGCAGCTGACGCCGTGGGTGACTGGTATCACAGAGCCTATGGAGCGAGGGGAGGCTGAAAACAGTCCTGGCAAACACCAACCCAGAACGTAGCACGGAGAGAAAGGAGGATCCCAGGAGGGGACGGTGACTTTGCAAACAGGAGGCGATGTTAGGAGAGCTAAGAAAGGAGAAAGTTTTAGTGAAGGATGAGGGGCAATTAATCACATCAGGTAGTGCCCAGAGGTCCAGAAAGCCAACGACCAAGAAAGGTGTATTGAGCTGATCTTTCTAGAATTTCATTTCATTAATAATGCAAAATAAATTCTTTTGCATAAATTGTAAAAATCTATGGTATGAACTCATTCCTGTTTCCAGCCATGTCAGCTTTTTTGAATTGTGTCTTCTGATGACAGTATCACTGGTATTATACCTCTTCCCTGTTTTGATGTTCTGTGCATGACTCAGTAATTGCTCCAGTTATAGCTAAAGCACAGTAAATTTTCTCGTGGCTGTATAGATTAGCCTCAGGGTTCTGTGTCAAGCTTTGTGGCACAGAGAAATATAAACAATGTGTACAAAAATGTAAATAACTCTGGGAGTGAATGGTTTGAAGCCTTAAGCTAGTAGCACCTTTAATTCTTTTGATTTTCAGTAGGAAAGCAGATTTACAATAAACCTACAGTGACATGAGTTTTTCCTGAAGAAAAATTCATCATGATAGATATGATCATTTCTGTGTTAGTCAGAGAAGGCTACCTTTGGTAACAAAGAGACTGAAGAATACATTGCCTCAAATAATGAAGTTTATCTTTGCCTTGTGTGAGGGTCTGAGATGAGTGATCCAGGTCATATGAAGTGGCTCCACTTGGTCATTGAGGGCCCCAGGTCCCTTCCAGGTCACGGCTCCCATCATGCCCTAGGGATGTCTATATGACTGAACCTGATTGCTGCCATGTCTACCTAGTGGGCACTGGGAAGGAAAAGAATGCAGAGGGGCATACCCATGATCTGAAAACCTAAACCCAGTAGTGGGATACATCCTTCTATTCCATTAGTGAATACTATGTAGGAATTCAGAAATGGGATCTCACCAATTTCCCAAGAAGAGGAGAATAGAATTTTTTTTTTTTAAGATTTATTTATTGGAGGGACGCCTGGGTGGCTCAGTTGGTTAAGCAGCTGCCTTCGGCTCAGGTCATGATCCCAGGGTCCTGGGATCGAGTCCCACATCAGGCTCCTTGCTCAGCAGGGAGCCTGCTTCTCCCTCTGCCTCTGCCTGCTACTCTGCCTGCTTATGCTCTCTGACAAATAATAAATAAAATTTTTAAAAAAATTTTAAAAAAAGATTTTATTTGAGAGAGAGAGAAAGCATATACCAGTGGGGGGAGGGGCTGGGGGAGAGGGAGAGATCTCCAGCAGATTCCCCACTGAGCATGCAGCACAACATGGGGCTCCATCTCATGACCCTGAGATCATGACCTGAGCTGAAATCAAGGGTCAGATGCTTAACCGACTGAACCACCCAGGCACCCGAGAGAACAGATTTTAGTGTACAACTGTTAAAGAAAAACCAGAGCCAGACAGTAGTTAGTAGTAGTCAAAACAGATTGTATTCAGGAACTAATGGAGTAGGGGAAAAGAGATCTCCGTGTAGAACTGGGCTCAATTCCAAATACAACATGGGCAGTGGGAATTTATAGCCAAGGAGAAGGGAGGAGGTCAGTGGATGGAAAATGACGAAGAGGAGACCTCAGGGGTGAGGAGATGGCTGAAGGCAGTCCAGGGTGACCAGATACCTCCTGGGGCATGAGGAATTTTTTTTTTTTTTTAGATGAGGAATTTGATCAGTTACCAAGAGCGGGAGATTCTGGTTAACTCTACTTAGCAGGATTTCTGCTAAAAACCAAGCAATACGAAGATGGACACAAGTCCAAAGAATATGGAAGTCCAAGGGTTGAGGCCTAGTTGGAAAGAGGGTTCCGAGGAGCCTAACTATAGTTTACGCAAAGAGAGTCTTTGTCACAATTAGCAGTTACATTCACGTTTCCATTGAAATCTGAATGTTTTAGTAAACCAGGATAGGAACTTACCATATTCACTGCTACAGATTATGGGAGGCTTGGACTTTTCGTGAAGCATCAGAGGATGGGGTACTTCCCAGTCGAATGCATTCACACGTGTTCTGGAGTATCTGCCTTGTGCCCGGTACCCTTTCCACTAGAGGGGTGGAGCCACGGACTCCGCAGGCAGGATCTGGCCATTTAGATCCAGGACAGGCCCAGGGACTCAGGTTACCTGGTCCTCTTCTTGGTAAAAAGGTCCAGCCATTTGCTCTCTCTTCTGTAGGTCAAGTTTTTCTTCCATGAATTGCCATCTTTCCAGACCAAAACCAAGTTCTCACGTATACAGTTAGATGTTAGCACTTCATTAAGCAGTCAGATGCCCCGAAAAGCTGGAATAGCTCGGCAAACACTTCCAGTAGTGAAATTTCATTCCTGAAATTGGCAGCAAAGCCTCCTCAGAGCCTCAAAAATCACTAACCCAAAATAATGGCCTGGAGCAGAACATTTGACTCCTGTTGATGGATAGCCTTTGTTTATGTGGATTCATATTGGCAGCATCATTGTCAGTCTGGAACTCTTATTCCCCAGTTTGCAAACATTTATGTGTTTTGGCCCCAGGAATAATAGCATACCCTCTGTTTTGATGGAAAGACACAGTGCCCTGCAGCAATGCAGGATGATTAGACTACACTGTGTCAGGGTAAGCATTCTCTAATTTTAAAACATTTTTTAAAAGATGGGCTCTTTTTTAGCTGTAAGTTTTTGAAAGATAATAAAAGCATTTTAGCAGCTAAAATTAATTGGGCTTTCAGATAGGAGACGTCTGCCATTAGAACAATTAATCCTTGCTTTTTCCCATTCTGATTTAGCTTAGCTGAGAACTCGTCTTATCTGCTCACTTCCGTTCAGCTGGAGAATGTATAGACATTCATAGGCCATTTCATTATTCAAAGAAAACATATGTATATTCATAGGTCATCTCATTCTGAGAAAATGTGTATATATTTATAGGTCATTTCATTATTCAGGGAAAGTGTATACTAGCAACCAGAAAGATAAATTAAATCTTGATTTACCCCATGTACTTCATGGCAGAAATACAAATAATGTCAGGTATTATAAAAAAAAAAAGAGGTGTTTTTTAGCTCTTCATTACCACCCCACATAAAATGAGATACTGTTTGTGCAAAATGCATAGTGAACTGTAGAGAGCTATAGAGATCTTGGTTTGTAGTCAGCTAATTTTCTTCAAAGGAGATTTCCCAGAGGTGAGTTAAGGATTCCTGAGGTGAAGTCTGAGGTAGGTTTGCCAGGAGGAAGGGGCAGTGCGGGGAAAGTCTCAGACGCATGAAAGAACAGGTGTGTTGGGGGGATGGAAGGCGCTTGGTTACTTGGGACCAGAGCCCAGCATTAGAATGGAGAGGGTGGGGGGCCCTGAGCCTCAAAGCGAGGTGGGGCCAGGACAGACTGCTAGGCCACATGCGGGTTCTGGGGGAAGGAGGTGGTGTACAGGAGCAGGGACAGCCGGCCTGGCTTTTAGGTCGATCTCGGGCTGGGGAGAAGGCAAGATTAGGCTGCAGGTAGGCCAGAGGAGCCCATGCCTTACAGACAAAAGCTGCCTGGGCCAGAACCCAGACAGTGGCTGCAGGGGTGCAGGAGAAAGGGCCAGAAAAGCCCCAGGAGGACACATCTGCAGGATTGGGTGGCAGATGGCATGCAGGAAAGCAGGAGAGGGAGAAATCAAGGAGGACTCCGGCCGGGGTGTGACCAGCTGGGGGCAGTCAGTAGCCTCCCAAGGAGGGGAAAACAGGAGGGGTGCAGGTTGGAGATGTGGGAGGTGGAGGGCAAAGCTGACTCCCACAGCGCCCAGGATGATGGATGCTTCAGCAGAGGTTAGAGGCCCAGGCTGCCCTCATGGAACGTCAGGGGTCAAGCAGTAATGATACTGGCATTTCAAAGTGATGGAGGCAAGGGCGCCTGGGTGGCTCAGTCAGTGAAGCATCTGTCTTCAGCTCAAGTCATGATCTCAGGGTCCCAGGGTCAAGCCCCACAGTGGGTTCCCTGCTCAGGGGGGAGCCTGCTTCTCCCTCTGCCTGCCACTCCCCTTCCTTGTGCTGTCTGTCTCTCTCTCTGCCTGACAAATAAATAATTAAAGTCTGAAAAAAAAAGCGGGGCAGGGGGGGGATTGAGCCAAGACCTGTTATTATGGGTGAGCAGGGCTTCTGCTGGCTGCAGGGGAAACCCTTGTGGACTGTTTTGGAGCAGAGTGACCACTGATTCTCTATGTTGTCTCTTTAGGAAACCATATCACCCGAAACTGGAAGCTTTTGTTAGTCACATGTCGAAAGGATCCGGAGCCTCTTTCGAAAGCCCCTTACACTCCCTGCCTCTTTATCCCAATCACCCACTGTGTGAGATGGGAGAGCTTACACAGACAGGTACGTGCGGCATCCCGTCTTCTGCACCCTCCTCCGCGTGGTGTACATTGGAGCAAACGCTCCTGGGGAAGGCTCTGTGGGTTCACAGGGACGACTGAGGACTGGCTCCTCAGGCCGGACTCAGGCGCCTGAGTCCACCGAGGTATCTAAGTAAACATCCGAGTTCTAAAAATTGAAAATAAACCCTTTTCTTAGTGCAAGAGCAGTCTATGTCTATGGAAGAGAAATTAGGAAAGGCAGTCATGCAAAGGGAAGAAAAGCTTAAAGTACCCATAATCTCAATCCACTGAAGAAATTAGTCATCCTTTTTCATTTGTTTCTGTGCATGCACACGCAGTAGTACCTTACTAAACACACTCTTTGATAAGCCACTTTTTCATTTAACAGTACATTGTGATCATCTTTCCCTATCGATAAACATTGGTTAATAGCATCATTTCTGGGGTCTACATATTATCCCACTATTGCTGGGCCGTAATTGATGTAGGCAATGCCATGGTCTTAGAAACTTCAAAGAAAATGACCTGATAAGTTTTCACATGCGAGATCACAGGAGCAAACACGTGTGGTGGATCCCCAGTGCGCACGGAGTTTGTTTGGCTGAGTGTGTCCCTCCCCGAAGCCCACCTTTCCCTCTGCAACCCTGCTCGAACCCTCACCCACCCGGTTCCCCGTCAGCGCAGCTTGGCGAGTTAACCGTGGGGCTACCTCTGTTAGGAAGAGAAGTAACTGGGAGCCCCCAGTAGGTTCTAGCTTCTTCCTCCTTCAGTCTGGGACCTCAGAGGATCTCTGTGTGGGCACCAGCCTTTTTGGGAGAACAGGGAGGACCTATCAACCATGCTGTTTCCTTGTCCCACCAGCACTGTGGGACCTCAACTCTGATGGAAGGAAGGTCTTTGTCCTGTAGTTGGCCCTGCGGAGTTTTGCCATGTTTTAGAAGCCTTTATTACTGGGGACAATGATGGTGACAGAGTGGGCTAAGCTGAAGGCTCTGGAAGACTAGCCTTGAATGAGGAGTTTTGCCAAAAGCTTTTGATAATGAGTTCTATGTGCTCAAGGTCTGCAGTAGTTTAAAACAGGAGTTCGCATCTAACCAGACCAAGCACCCTCTTTTTGTAACAAGTATTTTGTGGTGCTCCCTTAACTCTCCTGAAGTGAAATTCAAATATAATTATAACCTTTCTAGATACAAAATTATAAAGAAGAGCAGTTATATCAGGGACCCTAACTATAATATAAAGGAGAAGCAAAAGGAAATGAATTTATTATATAATGCTGTGTGTGTCTCAGTATAAAAGCTTGAGCACACCGTCACTAGGAAACAAAATGACACAGTCGGTTGTTTACACTTAAATATAGATTGGCAACTGTGAGTATTACTAATGCAGACCGAGGGCTATTATTTTTATTGGGGACTCTAACATCACCATGTTTTGGGACATGATTTTTTTGACAAGTTCGGATCAAAATAAAATACCGATGTCCCTTAATTTCTCTTTCATTTCTGGAAAAATCAGTGGATGGTAATGATATGCAAGAGTGGGTTTGTATTTATGACACAGGTTCTAGGCTAAAGTATTAAACAGGTTTTCACACATGGTAATATCTTGTGGTACCTTCAAATTTTACGTGGGTCAGAGAACAGTTCTTTGGGGAGACTGTCTAGCTCCGTGGCCCCCACCCAGTAGGTGTCCAGAATGTTCCTCCCTGTATTATTGTGAGAACTCAACCCCCAAACCCTCCCTAAAACCAGAGCCAGGCTTGCTGAGAACCATTGGTTAGACCCTCTGGTGGCAAGTGACAAAAACCAACTCCAGCAAAAGAGGAACATTTATTGTATGGATTCAGGGTGACTCCAGACTCTGAGAGCAAGAATATGACCAGGCCCCCAGAGACTGGAACCAGGAGTAAGAATTCTGTCTGTCCCAGCCTCTGTGGTTTTGCTCTGTGTCTGTCCACAGAGGGATCGTCCTAGCCTCACCTAGAGATGAACGGCAAGTCCAAATTCTTGAGAGTGAGAGAGAAAAAATCTGATGGGTTCCTTCAGGGTCATTGTCTATCAGCTGGCTTGGAGGTCATGGGGACTGTGCACTGAGCAGTGGGGGCCTGCCCAGCCTCTGGATCCAGGGGCTGTTCCCCGAGAAGAGGTGGGGGAGCTGGCCCTCACACACTTAGAGACGCTCATTCATTCCTACCTTTCTTCTCAGTTGTTCTATTATCTACATCGTTTTCTAAATCAATGTTACTCGAGAAATCATTTTCACGGTACTGTTTGCTCCTGTTCCCTAATTCTCTTTTAATGCTCACTTTTGTCTTCTATTTTAAATTTCATTAAAAATGCATAGCTGTTAGAATAACCATTTATAAATGAAACACTTTTGGCACCCCGCAGTAACTATGGAGGCCCGATCATCAGTGCCTCCTCTTATTCAAGATGCTTTGGCAGCTGCTGAGTGTATGGGGGCGGGGAGCGGTGGGATGAATAGATGCTTCCCTGCCTTGTGCTAAGGGAGCCTGCACGCAGCTGCCTCAGGACAACGTGCACAGAGGCGACTCACCGCGCTGCTGCAGGGCTGCCTAAGAAACCCAGGCTGTGGAGTAGACAGGCCCCAGGGACGGGACTGCTGATGCCCCACCCCCCACAGGGCTGGTGGTGAGTGGGATCAGCATGTGTCAAGTTCCTGGCAGGGTGCCAGCGCTTGCTGGGCTTGGAGATCACAGCTCAAGTCCTGGAGATCCCATGGAATGGGAATAGGAAGGGATTCTTGGTCTGACCTGGGGCAGGAAGAAGGCGGGCTACAGAGCAGGCTACAGAGCCAGGCACCGGATGAGGATTTCTCTAGGCCGAGAAAGGCGAAGGGCATGACCAAGGTCATGAAGCCACGGGCTGTGTTTGGAGAGGCTAAGAGGCCCTAAATGGCTAGAACTTCATCTTTCTGCCTGAAAAGACAGGGAGAAGGTGCTACGAGCAGGGACTTAGGAGGGCAGAGCCTCGAGTTGTCTCAGGTTTTCCCACCATTTGAGCATCTGAATAAGTGACATTGGTCATGACCTGGTCGGGGCTGGGGAGCTGTGTGTGGGTGACCCTCAGAGAATTCAGATCTGTTAGATTCCATGCCCCTACACCCTGCACCTGGAGGGTGAGCTTGCTTTCATTTGGGATTGTCCTCTCCTACTTGAAGATAAGGCTTTTCTTTCTTTGTTTTCCCCAAGATAATTTGTTACCATACTGTGGTAGTTCAAGACTAAAACTTTTTAAAATTTTAGTTGACAGGTAAATTTAAAATTCTTGTTCCTATCCGTGTTCCATTTGCCCCATTTCTGTGCCCCCATCTCCCCAGGTAACCATTGATACCGGTTTCTTATGCATCCTTCCAAAGTTTCTTTATGCACAACGCAAACAACTGCAAATACACATTCTTATGTTTCCTTCATTTTTATTTAAAAGGAGTATAATAAATGTACTGTTCTGCACTTTGCTTTTTTCCCCACATATTCTATCTGGGTGTCTGAGAGATCAATCTGTATCTCTGCAGACAGAATGTCCTTGATGAGCGGGTAATGCCCCAGGAGGCTTAGGCAGAACGTACCTAGAAGGTTAGCAGCGAATCTTTCACTTGGGAGCCTAGGGAGAATGAGGCGAAGGAGAGAACCCCCCAACAGTGAGGGGACTAAGCAGCCAGCAGCACCTTTTTCTCTTTACCTGACTGATTTCCATGGGCCCTCCCTGCACACTAAAGAATGCTGTGTCCCTGGGCAGGAGAGAGAAAGCTCTCCTTAAGCCTATGCCAGTTCCAGCCTTGACATCTGCCAGGAGGCTCCATGGCTGCCCTCTGAAGCCACAGTGCCCCCTTCCAGGGAAGGGAGGGATTGAGCAGATGGTCCTGGTGCTCCCCTCCTCTGCTCATCCCTTCCTGGATAACCCCAGTGGGCTCCCGTCGCGAGTTCATGCAAACCCATTCTTGTAGCTTCCACCCGCCAGGGAATGGTTTTGATTATATTCCCGCACCCTGATGGAAAGCGCTGCAGAGTTGGCCACTGGCTCGGCCTCCCTTCACTGCTCCTTTTGCTGAGCTGATAGTGAGGACAGTTTGTGTCCCTGTGTTTCAGGAGTCGTGCAGCATTTGCAGAACGGCCAGCTGCTGAGGGACATCTATCTAAAGAAACACAAACTCCTGCCAAGTGACTGGTCCACAGACCAGCTCTACTTGGAGACCACTGGGAAGAGCCGGACCCTACAAAGTGGGCTGGCCTTGCTTTATGGCTTTCTCCCAGATTTTGACTGGAAGAAGATCCACTTCAGGCACCAGCCAAGCGCTCTGTTCTGCTCCGGAAACTGCTATTGCCCCATGAGAAACCAGTACCTGGAAAAGGAGCAGCATCGGCAGTACCTCTTACGTCGGAAGAACAGCCAGCTGGAGAGGACCTACGAGGACATGGCCAGGATCGTGGACGTCCCCCCCAAGCAGCTTCGAGCTGCCAACCCCATAGACTCCCTGCTCTGCCGCTTCTGCCACAACGTCAGCTTCCCGTGCACGAGGAACGGCTGTATTGACATGGAGCACTTCAAGGTGATCAAGACGCACCAGATAGAGGACGAGAGAGAGAGGCGGGAGAAGAAGCTGTATCTGGGCTACGCGCTCCTGGGCGCCCACCCCGTCCTGAACCAGACCGTCAGCCGGATGCAGCGTGCCGCAGAGGGCGGGAGACAGGAGCTCTTCGCCCTCTACTCTGCCCACGATGTCACCCTGTCACCCGTTCTCAGTGCCTTGGGCCTGATGGAAGCCAGATTCCCAAGGTTTGCAGCCAGGTTGATCTTGGAGCTCTGGCAAGACCGAGAAAAGCCCAGCGAGCATTCTGTCCGGATTCTTTATAATGGTGTCGATGTCACATTCCACACCACTTTTTGCCAGGACCACCACAAGCATTCCTCCAAGCCCATGTGCCCCCTTGAAAACTTAGTCCGCTTTGTCAAACGGGACATGTTTATGGCCCTGGGGAGTAGCGGTAGTGCTAATTATTACGATGCATGTCACAGGGAAGGATTCTAAAAGGTAGGCAGTGCAGAGCCGATAGAATCTATGCCAATACAGGGGGATGGGAAGGGTCCGCTTCTAGTTCTATCCATTGCCAAGGTTGTCAGACTATTGATTTATAAAGGCTAGAAATCATGTTTGAGCCACGTGGATGGTTGGGTTGAGCCGGAAGTACGTTGCTATAATCAGGTACGTGGGTCACTTGGTACATCACAGGCAGTTCACAGAGAGCGGAAGGTACTTTCGTTGTAGCCTGACTTTGTTTACGATGCCACAGAGTATGTCAATACCCAGAGTTACCAATTCACATGTGTAGTATTTTAATCTGCAGTGGTACCATATGATGGAACCAGCAAACCTCAGCCAAAATTTTCTTCATCTGGGACAGTTTTGCCTTGTCCCTGTTCAGCAAAACATTTCCCAAAGTGATTTATCTATAAATAGGGGTTGGCACGTTTCTCCCATACAGGGCCAGATAGTAAAGACTGTGGAGCCTGGGGTCCCAGAGGCCACATACGGTCATGTGACACGAAAGCAACCATAGACGGTACAGAAACAAATGAGTGTGGCCATGTTGACGGCCCGAGTTGCCTGACCCCTGATCTCAGAACACAGGTTCTGCTACATTAGCACTTCCAGCACTTTGAGAACCAGCTGAGTACAAAGAATTATTCAGTGGTGCCTCCAGGAACTCCTGCAAGAAACACCGAATTTGCTCTGTAGCTGGTATGATAACAGAACTTGAGGGGAAATAAACATCGAATCAGAATGAATCGTAGAAAAGTTATTAGAATAATACTTGATGCTGATGGTGATTATGGTAGAAGATAGTTTTAAGTATGTTTTAAATATTTGTCTGCTGTAGTCTATTTGCTGTATAGGCTGAAATTTTTGTATTCCATTTAGTATTTTTATAGTCTAGGGAACTATTTTCTAAGACCGGTTTTAGATGTGCTGTTAGTCCTAGGTAAAATTCAATTTACCGTACCTGTTTGGTGGTTAGAAGGAAGCCAGAAGCTGAATTCAGGCACTTTCTTCCAATAAAACTAATCATGGCTCATTCCCTTTGACAAGCCGTAGAATTGGATCAATTTTTAAACCGTTTGCATCAATTTCAAATGGTAAATTCTAATTGATTTTTAAATAAGTTTTTGGAAAAACTTTGTTACTAGATAGTTAAATAATCTTTATAAGATATTTTATATATTAGAAGCAATTGTAATTAAATCTGTGGTTTCTGAACTAAAATGGTGCTAGTTCCATGTGAAGAAATGTAAAGTGCAAGTGAGATTCTCCAGTGACCTTGGCATTCCACACTTTTCTCTTTGTTTTTGTCTAATGTTGCCTTTGGATATGTCTGTTTCTATGAATAAATTTTTGAAGAACACTTGTACATACAAGTCATGGTTTGTACCTACAAAGCACTCTAGTTCTTTTCAAGTACGTTCCTATATTTTAGAGATTTATCTTTTTTTTGTATAAGTAAAAACGTTTAAATTAGAGAACTCCCCAGTGCCTGTGGAAAAGGGAGGCCAGGCCGCGCTGGCCCAGCAGAGACAGAGGAAAGGGACAGCAGTGCTGGGCCTTGAGGGGCAGGGCTTCCGGCTCTGACAGCAGCACCCAGGCTCTATGGGCTGGGAGGCCGAGCACAGCTAGCAGCCTTGGTGTGGTTTAAAATCTATCTTAACCACTCCTTTTATTGCTGAAAATCACGTGTTGTCTCTTGAACATTTAAAGCCTAATCAGTTGTTTTTTGCTCCCACTCACAGTATATCTGAATTAGAACTGCTAAACACAGCTTGAAGATGTAAAACTAAAAGTGGATCAGAAAATATTTTTAAAATAAGTTTGAGGGGCTCCTGGGTGACTCAGTCGATTAAGCGTCTGACTCTTGATTTTGGCTTAGGTCATGATCTCAGGGTTGTGAGATCGAGGCCTACCACGCATGTCAGGCTCTCAGGCTCCAGCATTAGCAGGGAGTCTGCTTGAGATTCTCTCCCCCACTCTCCCTCCCTGCACCTCCCCCTGCTCTTGTGGCACGTGGAGGGGGGTGGATAGGGAAACCATGCTCTCACTCTCAAATAAATGAATCTTTAAAAAGAATCAGCTTGAGGGCGCCTGGATGGTTCAGTTGGTTAAGCAACTGCCTTCAGCTCAGGTCATGATCCTGGAGCCCTTGGATCAAGTCCTGCACTGGGCTCCCCGCTCAGCAGGAAGTCTGTATCTCCCTCTGACCACACCCCCCCATACTCTCTCTCCCACTCTCTCTCTCAAATAAAAATTAAAATCTTAAAAAAAAAATCAGTTTGAAACATCTGTTGGTAAAGGTAAATATTTTGGATAAGAGCCAACATTAAAAGCATGGCTAAAGGTTTTGCATCCCAAGACATCAGGTGTGCACATCGTTAACACATCTTCCTCATTATCAAGTTCCAAGACGTCTCCATAAACAAACACTGAGCACAAAGCCAAGATTAATGCATTTAGTTCTTGGTTTCTGGACAATGGTCTTAATGGTTTAGTTTATGGCAGGTGCAGGGGTGTACATGTGCACATTCCACTTTATTTTTATGACTAAAATTAATACATGCACACTGGAAAACAATCACACTATACTGAAAACGACTTCAGAAGTGAGGTTCTCCTCTATTCCCACCTCCAGAGACAACACTCCGAGCTATTTGACAGATATTCTTCCAGAGATTTTCCACGCAGATGTAGAAATAGATGTAATTTTTAAAGAGCAGTAAGATCACTTTATATATATTGTTCTGTGACTTGCTTCCCTTAAAAGATATTTTATTTTGTTTCCTTTAACACTAGGTCTTAAACCTATTTCTCATTAACTTGCTTCCCCTAACAGTATGTCTTGGAGATACTTCCACATTGAGATAGATGATACGTAGGTAGGTAGATAGGTAGCTCTTTTTATAGCCAGTGCATAATATTTAACAATATACATAACACATGTATATTTATATTTTTAAAATATCACTAAAAATGGCACCTGGGTGGTGCAATCAGTTAAGCGTCTGGCTCTTGGTTTTGGCTCAGGTCATGGTCTTAGGATCTTGAGCTCAAGTCCGGCATCAGGCTCTAAGCTTAGGGTGGAGTCTGCTTAAGACTCCCTCTCTCTCTCTCAAAAACATAAATAAATCTTTAAATATCCTTAAAAATGAGTGAAACTGAAACTTAAAACCAAGGTACTAGAATGGGGCCACAGGCTTTCAAGGTACACAGAACAAGCAGAAGCCAGCAACTCTGTGTTAATTTTGCAGCCCAACTGAGTAGTGAACCCTTTTTCAGTATTGCTACAGATATTTGTTAGTATACTGGAGTATTATTTCTCCACTCTCACTTATAAAAAGAATTGAAGAACTTCATACTGCTATTAAGCCTATTTGAGGGTCTTCAAAGCTATAGCAGAATTGGGCTTTGGAAAAATGTGAGTGATTCCTCTCTCTAGGACCCCTAGATTGAGACAGGAGAGGTGGGGATACGTGCTTCCATCGCTGTGCATCTTCAGGAAGCCTTCCGAACCGATGTAGCAGCCCAGCTAGTGTGGGTGCAGCCCGGTATGTTTAAACACAGCCGCAAAAGCAGAGAACAGCCAGGGTTTACATTGTGGTTCTGGCTTGGACAGTGGCCAGAGTTCCGGCCTGGGTGCCAGTTAGCCCCCATTGCCCGAGGCCACTGAACTTAATGCTGGGCTTGCACCCCTGTATATAGTGCCTGTCTTGTGACCGTCCCATGAATAATAACAGCTCTGCTTAAGAGGAACCCATGAATGCCAAGGGTCTGCTCAGGCTTTCCTGGCCTCTGCAGCCCATCTGCCACCTGAACCTGGCCGTGATAAGGAGCAGGTGTTCCTGGAGGGTCAGCTTGGATCCTCCCAAAGCCCCTCAGAGCCCCTCAGCAGGGGGTGGCCTGAGGCCTGGCTTCTGAATAACTGAGTAGTAACAGCACCTCTGTGGGCTCCATGCTTCCCTTGAAGGGTCCCACAAGTTTCTTTATCAATCTAAACAACCCTCTCAAGAAGTTCCCATTACCCCTCATACAAATGAGGAGAGAGGCTGGAGTGGGGGCTGGGGGCAGGGGATGAAGTCATTTTTCCAAAGGAAGAGTGAAAGCCTCGAGTCTAACCCAAGTGTCTACGACCCTGGCGAATTTTACAGTGCACATGCTGTGTAACCCACCGAGGCTTTTCTTAGACTAATTTAATCCTCCCAACCGCCCTACAAGATACCATAGTTGGGGTGCCTGGGTGGCTCAGTCGTTAAGCGTCTGCCTTCAGCTCAGGTCATGATCTCAGGGTCCTGGGATCAAGCCCCGCATCAGGCTCCATGCTCAGCAGGAAGCCTGCTTCTCCCTCTCCCACTCCCCCTGCTTGTGTTCCCTCTTTGGCTGTCTCTCACTCTCTGTCAAACAAACAAACAAACAAATAAATAAATCTTTAAAAAAAAATACCATATTTGCTGGTGAATATCAAGGAGTACTAAAACATAGTGGGGTTACAACTGTTACAAATTTAAATCTAAATGAACAGGAGACTATTCCAACGGTGCCTCTAATCATCTGTGGTTGTTGTTTTTGTTAAGAAAAAACCACTTATGGGCGCCTGGAGGGCTCAGTGGGTTAAAGCCTCTGCCTTCGGCTCAGGTCATGATCTCAGGATCCTGGGATCGAGGCCCGAATGGGGCTCCCTGCTCATTGGGAGCCTGCTTCCTCCTCTCTCTCTGCCTGCCTCTCTGCCTACTTGTGATCTCTCTCTCTGTCAAATAAATAAATAAAATCTTTTTTTAAAAAACCCACTTATATAATGTAAAACTAATCTTGGCTGTGATGCTATATATTATACTCAGCCATTAGGAGATAGCATGAAACATCATGTTTAGCCTTCCAGACCCAATCTGGTATCTGTAAAGGAGATAGGGTAGTTTGGGGCTGTGTTTTAATAGGGAGGCCAGCTGTCCCGGTTTGCAGTCCCCCAACATGTGGGACTCTCCTTGCTAAAACCAAGCAAGATCCAGGCACACTGGGATAGGCTGGTTACGCAGTGTGACATGAGGTGCATCTTCGGGAGTACCATCATTCCCGATTCCGGGAGACAGGTAAGTCTGTTGGAGTGACTCAGCTGAAGTTTCCCGTGGCTAGCTAGTGTGCGGCAGGGGTGGGACTCCAAGCTACTGTCCATTTAACTGAAGGACCATGTTCTTAATCAGGATGTGACAGTGCCTCTTGAACTATCTAGGACTATGGGGTTACATGCAACAGAAACCTGAATACAGTGGTTAAGCAAACAAAGCCTTTCATTTTCTCCAGTGGCCCTACCATGTCATCAGGAACCCAGACGCTATTTACATCTTACTGGCCAGAACAGGGTCCCTTGGCCTACCTCCATGGCAAAGGAATCTAGAAAAGTGAGTATTTTTGTTGGGCACATTGCTGTCTCCAATCAGGCACCTCTTAATAAGGAAGAAGGGGGAGTGGACCCCGGGGAGCACTCTGAAGGGGGATTCCCCACAGGGTCAGCACAGCGTACTTCTGCCTCCCCTGCTGCCTTCCGTTCCTCCACAGTGTTGGCCCCAAGAACATTCCCCGGAACACTTCCCACATCCATTCCTGTCTGAGTCTGCTCCTGGGAACCGACTTGCAGCAGAGGGCAAGCAAATCCTAGGACCTGAGGCCCCTGCGAGTCTGGGCAGAAAAACTAGAGTCATTTACTTGCAAGGGATACTGTATCTATTGATTACAAATTCCTTCTATCACTCCCTTTGAGGGGCTTATTTTATTGTGGAAGTTAAGCACACAAGAAGCAGTAGGGGAACTTGATCCTGAACAGCCCAAAACTCATTACAGAGAGCTGTTGTACCAAGATTTCCCATTTACTGAACATACCCCAGGAGCTGGAACTGGGCTAAGCACTCAACTGACCTAGCCTTTATGGCTCACAAGATGTGTAAGCATTTCTTGTCTTTACTGTATAGGTAAGGAGACTGAGGCTCAGAGCTGGCGTTCACTGAGGGCCTCAGTGTCTCAGGCACTGCACTGTGCTTTAGAAGCAAAACCTTGTTTCAGCCTCATAGTCATCCTGTGGCTTGGAAGTCATCCTTATTATCTCCCATTTTTAAGATGGAGAAAGAGACCGAGAGAAGAGGTCCCCCACCCTGCCAAGGCCTCACAGCAGGGAAGTGGCAGAAGTGGAGGTGAAAGCAGCGACTCCCCAGCCCTTGCTCATCACCACGACACCGTCACAGTAAACGTTCCCCCCAGGCCCCACGTAAAGTATGTGTGAGGGTTTACTCCCATGCGAAGTCCGTTCTCAGGACTCCCCGCTGAAGTGTGGACGGCACAGAGCAGACCATGCCCCTCCTTTTTTTTTTTTTTTAAAGATTTTATTTATTTATTTGATAGAGCGAGAGAGCACAAGCAGGCAGAGCAGCAGAGGCGGAGGGAGAAGCAGGCTCCCCACTGAGCAGGGAACCCGATGTGGGCCTCGATCCCAGGACCCTGAGATCATGACCTGAGCCAAAAGCAGAGGCTTTAACCCACTGAGCCACCCAGGCGTCCGACCATGCCCCTTCTTGTTAAGACCCCTTGGTCCTCCTCTACCTTCTAGATTAAATCCAAGCTCCCTAAGGTGATTCACGAGGCCCTTTGTGGTCTGTCTCCCACTTACCTCTCCAGCTTTGTTACTTGCAAGGCTGAAGAGGTTGTGCGCAGACGGCCATTGTTGACGTATTTGCTGTGTGCCTGGGAGAGAGGGAAAGGGTTTTAATGTCACTATGTGGGCTGCCAGGTTTGCAGAGTCTCTGAAGGGGACAGTTGTCTCCTGTCCAGAGCCCACCCCCACCCTCAGCAAATCTTCCTCAGGACAGAGCAACCTCCCAGTCTTTCACTTTCTTCTCCTTCCCCACTTGTGTCTGGAGTCGGGTTTCCCAGAAAGAGAAAGAGCCTTGGAACCACACAGACTGAATTCAAAACCAGTTCCACACCACTTCCCAGCTGTGAGACCTCTGATGCCGGGTCTGTAAAGTGGGGATGGCAGCTCCTGTGAGAGTGTAAAGCACCAGGCACATGGGACCTCTCTACAGTCACTGCTGTCCCCAAGTTACTCTTTCTTTTAACTGTTCTGACAACCAAACCAGCTGCAGCCAGAATATGCCCCTGTGATTTAGCCAGGAAGCCCATCTGGGAAGCATAACCTCACGTTCCAGGCATAAACAGGAGACACAACTGCCTGGGCTCGTGCACTTCCCTTTGGGAGAGAAAAGAACTCCAGTCTTCTGAGCCCCACCTTGGTGCTCAGTGCCATATATGACACCTTATATAAACATCCCAGCCATTCCCAAAGGGAAATCAAGCTCACAGCTCATCCTTTCCCCACGTTTCCTTCATTGTCTATATCAAACCTCCATCTTTGTGCCTTAGAGTTACTGCCCGTTGCAGAAGCAGCAGCTGACCAGGGCGCCCAGCATAGGAATGGGAGTCATTGGCTTGGGTCCATTGGTTTAGTCCCTCCTGGGCCCCTAGAGAAGCTGAAGAAGCAGCCCAGGAAGTGACATGCACCTGGACAGAAGACAGATCCTGCCCTCAGTGCCTCAGCTTTGGGGAGTTGCTCCCCTCCGGTTGCTCTGGGAGAGAGGGGTAAGGTGCTTCTCCCACAACCCTGAAGTTTAGCTCTGGAGGGGGCCCAGTGTGGATGCGAGTGGGGAGCCACACTGTCCTCTACTGGCAATTCATCCTACAGCTTTTCCGCTCCGGGCTCCGCACACCAGAGGAGGCCTCCTTTCCAGCGACCTGAAGCTCCCTCTGGTGGCCTCGGAGTCAACTCTTCTCCACTTGCCTATACAGTAGTCCAAGGTTATCCTTGAGGGAACATTCCAGGACTCCCAGTGCATGCCTCAAACCGCGGGTAGTACCAAACCCTACACAGACAATGTTTTTTCCTATACATAGGGACCTATGATAAAGTTTAATTTATAAACTAGGCGCAGTAAGACATTAACAATATTAATAATGAAATAGAACCATTATAACAATATACTGTAATAAAATTTCTATGAATGAGGTCTCTCTCCCTCACCTCTCCCTCCCTCAAATATCTTCTTGTACTGCACTCACCCTCCTTCTTATGATGATGTGAGATGATAACATGCTGGCATGATGAGATGAAGTGAGTGAACAACGTCGGCACTGGGATGTAGTGTTAGGCTACTATTGACCTTCTGACGATAACCTAGGGGAAGGATCATATGCTTCCCAACCATGGACCACAACCGCTGGTAGCTGAAACCATGGAAAGAAAAATGGCAAGTATAGGGCTGTGTGTGTTACAGTGCTGTCTTCGGGATGTAGCAAATAGAAACACACTCTGTGTCCAGATGGTTTCACCCCAGGTTCCCATTTCGTCCCACTGGTGACCCAGCTGTTCTGCATTCTCAACAACTGGCTCCCCGATAGATGGAGTGATCATTAAATCGACCTTCAACTGATGGAACCTGATTGACTACTGTCCATCTGAAAAATTAACCCTAAATGGCTGGTTGGCTGATTAAGTTTCTAAACCACAAATCATTTGATTGACCTACCGGCTTTCTAAATGACCTACTAACACTAAATAACTAAACATCTGATAAGCTTGAACTACCGGCCTGATGACTCTTTCACTAACCAGCTGAATGACTGCCCAGCAGAGGACTTGTAGACTGACAGCCTCACTCCATAACCAAGGGTAACAGAAGGAAGGAAGGAGAGGCTGCCCCTTCCTCATACCTTGACTCATCTAGGGGCGTACGGCCCTACTTTTCTCCCCTCTAGCACTGCTTGAAAACTACAGAGAGGAAAACTGACCTTCTGATCTACCCCTAGTGAGGTTCTTAACCAGGGACCAATAGATGGGTCTCAATTTTGTTTTCAAAATAGTATGGATATATAGCCGTGTTTATTTAAGAGAGTTCACAGATTTCATTGGAGTTTTAACAGTTCAGCACACACTTACATGTTCAGAATTACTGCTCTGGGAAAACCCTCCACAAACATTCAGATAAACAAAACTCTTACCTGAATTCAAACCCCATCTATCCCTCCCATCAGGCCAGGGTGGCAGAAATATAACTAGGAAAAGTCAGAGTCATAATGGACATGGATGTAGTAGAAAGGATAAAGACTGAGCTGTGTGTGAAGTTCCCAAAGAGAAGCCCAAAGAATCAACGTGTGTCCTTTTGGCCTGGAGGCCATACTTAGCCCAAGATGGCAAGGCATCCTCAGCTCTGGGTATTTACCAAGGCCCTTGTCTGGGGCATGTAGTAATGTGAGTATATGATCATGGGTAGCTATATGGCTGTGTGTATTTACACACCAAGTGTGCTCCCAAGGGTGGGTATAACAGAGCTGAGTGGATATGCGAATGAATGTCGTTTGGGTCAAAGCATGCATCTGAATCGTTTTGAGAATAAATTTGCACATGTGCTCACTCGAGGACCCCTTGAGTGTTTGTTTGGAGTTAAGACATATTACAAGTAAGAATTTCACAAAGCAAGATCATCTACAGACATGACAGCAGCCCACACAAGAAATCTAGGAATCCTCAACTCCTCCCTCATCCTGAGCCCTCATCATCCACTTCAGTCCACACTGCCACTGCCACCATGAGCTCTTTTTTTTTTTAAAGATTTTATTTATTCATTTGACACAGAGAGAGAGATCACAAGTAGGCAGAGAGGCAGGCAGAGAGAGGAGAGAGGAGGAAGCAGGCTCCCTGCTGAGCACAGAGCCCGATGTGGGCCTCGATCCCAGGACCCTGGGATCATGACCTGAGCCGAAGGCAGCGGCTTTAACCCACTGAGCCACCCAGGCGCCCATGAGCTCTTTTTTTTTAAGTAAAGATTATTCATTTGTCACAGACAGAGAGAGAGAGCACAAGCAGGGGAGTAGCAGGTAGAAGAAGCAGGCTCCCTGCTGAGCAAGGGGCACGATATGAAACTCGATCCCAGGACCCTGGGATCACGACCTGAGCAGAAGGCAGATGCTTAACCAACTGAGCTACCAGGCGTCCTCCACCATGAGCTCTTAACACGTCTCCCTGGACTAAAGCTCGGTCCTCAATCCCCTCCCTTGGCGACCCTTCCCAATCACAGCCACAGTGACCTAAATAAAATTAGGGGCGCAACGCACGCCTGCCTGAAAGGGAGAACACTTTTAGACTGTCAGAGGACGACGCCATCTCCTCAGTAACTCAAAGGTCCTTTCAAGGTCGTTGCCGTGATCACTGGGCTCTCTGGGCTCTCGAGGCCCCAGAATTTGGATGCACGGCTTCAGCTTGCTCCTAAGTCACACCCCAAGGTTTTGGCTCTGATGCCTTTTCCTCCTGGTCCTAATGCGCTGCCCCCACGTCTAGCATCTTGGGAGATTCTCACAAACCGCTGTAATCGCCCAACTACAGTTTGCAATTAAAACTGACAGAAGACCCAAGTCCGTTCTAACCCGGGACCCCATGGGACAGGGAGCCAAAACAGGACGCACTTCCAAGACGAGCGCAGCACACGCGCGCACTTCTCTTTCCCGCGGGGCCGAGCGGGAGCCGCAACGTGAAAACAGAAGTGCGCGTGCGCAAAGTGACAGTAGGAACTCCGATTCCCAGAATCCTTCTGACAGAGACTTCATTTCCCAGAAAGGGCCCCGGTGTCCCCGCCCCGGAACTGCGTTTTTTTTTTCGAAAGCGAAAAGGGAGGGGCGAGCCTGGCTGTGGAGCTGATTTCAGAATGGGTAGAATGGAGCGGAGTTTCGCAGAGTATTTGCCTCCAGAGGTCGTTCTTGAGTCGGAGAAACCGCAGCACCGAGGGAAAAGGGCCTGGCCCCAGCCTTCGGCGCTTCTCCCTGCAGTGCTGCGGTCGCTCTGCCGGCGGGTGTCAGCGGCGCTCTCCGCCGGCCTGTTTGGTCTGTGCAGGCCTGCCCCGGCCACACAGCCTGTGCCCACCTCCGGGCGTTTCTGAAGCTAGAAACCCCAGCTATGCAGCCCGGGATACCCCCCGTTCCCTGCGTTGCCTGTCTGCCGCTGGGAACTCAGACTGGATGGAATTCTTTGAACAACGTTGAACATTTCTGCAAGATCTTAGTTGGTCAGTATTCCGTTATATCTACATACCAGCATCTTAAGGAATATGCAGGCCGTCTCGGCCCAGTTAGACGACAAGGGACAGCGAAGAAAATGTTCGTGAGGTAGATAAAAGACTAATAACCCGAATATAAATCAGTAAGACAAAGCCAACTCAGTTGAAAAACGGACAAATAGGCAATTCACAAAATCAGAAATACAGTTAACAACAAAAAAACCAGTTTAAGATTTACTAGTAATCAAGAAAATACAAGATAAAACAGCAGTGAGATGTTTATTTTCACAAAAAAAGCTATCAAATAGTTAAAAACAATCATAGGGTTTCTGACATAAAGCCCGTTCAGAGAATTCAGTATTGATGTGCGTAAATTGGTGCACTATTTTCGTAGGCAATTGGGCTGTTTATTACTATTAAAATGTCTGCATCCCCTTTGAGGTGGGGAGGAGCCGATGGGGAGTGGGTGGGGCCGGGGGAGGGCCCAAACGGAGTGGGAGGAGCTAGAGGACCAGGCGTACTGGTGGGGCTGGCGTACTGGGCGTAAAAGGAGGGGGTGAAGGAAGGACTGCGTTGTGAAGGGAGGGGTCTGTAGAACTGGGAGTGATTTAGAAGGACTGGGGTTAAGAGGGAAAAAGGACCAAGGTTTGGAGGAACTAAGAGGCACTAGAAAAGATAGGGGAGGAAGTGAGAACAAATGGCAAGAGTAGGGGGATTAAGACGGATTAGAAACGAAAAAATTTGATGAGAGGGACAGGCAGGAATTAGGAATGTAAAATGGAAACACCTGCCTTTCAGTGAGCTGATCTAGAGCCATTGGCATTACAACACGTACTAACATGGAACAAGGCCCCTGTGGAAGAAAGAGGTTTGCTAGCAAACAGGAAACAGGAAACGTTGACTTTCGGAGTGCTACTAACCGTGCCTTGCAGAGTTCTTTTACTTCCTCTCGTCTTGACTCTGTTACCACATTGTAGTTCATTTCTAAATGCAACCTGAGATCTGTAAAGACTCCTGAGTTTGAAACTTCTGATGGTGAATGGCTTGTATCTTTTCTCAGGTGATCCTCAGGTACAAATTAGCTATTTCAGCTGCTTCAAGTAAAAACTTGGTCACTCCTAAAACGCGGGGAAATGCCCTAAATCCTGGGAGTGAATGAACGATGGGTCTCTCTCTAATAGAGTGCGCGTATGCATAAAGGGGTGCAGATTCCAGGACTCTTCCACTTCTCTCTTGGTTTGAGGCAAGCATTCTTTGAAGAAGTACAGGACCCTGTGGTCACTGGCTCTCTGTGGTTCATGCTGTTTTCCGCACAGTGATTCACAGGGCACCCAGACAACAAGAATCCACAAAGGGAGAGGGCTGTAAAGGGCTAATTTGTGTCCCTAAAAAGCCATACTTAAATGTGACTGATTTTGGAGATAGGGCCTTTAGAGAGGTGTTTAAGTTAAAATGAGATCATTTTAGGTGGGCCCTAATCCAATTTGAATGGTCTCCTTAAATGAGTAGTAAATTTGGAAACAAACAAAAAAACCCCACCAGGGATTTGCATACACAGAGAAAGGCCATGTAAGGACACACACAGCAAGAGAACAGCCATCTGCAAACCAAGGAGACAGGCCTCAGAGGATACCAACCCTTGCTGTTGTCTTGATCCTGGGTTAACATCCTCCAGAACTGTGAGAAAATTAACTTTTGTTGTTTAGACAACCTAGTCTGTGGTGTTTTGTCATGCCACCCCTAGAAAACTAATACAGGGGCCTTCACTGGCCTCGGAAAATAAAAATTAATCCAAGTCCTGAAGTTAACTATTACTGGGAACTATTTGGAAGTGATTCCTTTGAGAATGGAAGAAGCCCCCTTTGCACTCCCACACACATATTTACTTTTTGTTCCAGAAACGTGGGGCTTGCTCTTACAGGGCCTTAAAAGTTCCTAGGTGTGTTAACGGGGTCTTCAAGCACAAGGGCCGAGAAAGAATTCTTGAAACTTTGTATGGTGCAACTTAGTAAGTTTATTTAAGTAACATAGGGACAGGACCCATGGGCAGAAAGGACTGCAGTTTTTGCTGTATGAACTGGTATTTATATGCTGAGTGTTGGAGGTCGGGGTGCAGGGAGTATTAGATCAAAAATGTTTTCTTCGAATTTCTACTTATAAAACTACTTTTGCAAGATTTCTCTGGTGATTGTCATTCAGTTCAATATTAACAATCAGTGAGATATACAGGCAGTCATGAGACCTTTTAAGAATGTAGCAGCCAACACATATTTGGTCCTTATTGGAAGGATGCGGGCCAAATGCCAGCCTTTTGAGCTAAAAGTGAATGTTTTTCTGCTTTTATCCCTCATCATTTCCCCTTGACCAATGCTTGGTCCTTGAATCTTTAAGGTTGTTGAAGGATGAAGGCCTCATCTTCTGTGACTTCTTCAAGCTCACAGGGGTTGTAGAGATGTCCCTACCTCTGAACCAAAAGTGGTCACTATCTGTCCCTACAAGTAACTGTTATGGAAGGCCACTGCTGTAGGGTCCAGAGTGGACATCAGGATAAATTTGTTTCGAATAGTATGGATCATCTATCAGCTGGGCGAAGGAGTCAGGAACTGCTTGCATGTATTTCAACAATAGAAAACAAAGTGAAAGAGACAAAACACATTAGGATTATCATAATGAAAATAAGAGCAATAAGAAGACCCTTTAGCATGAGTGATAGTCCACCTTCTGACCAGGAATGTAGCCAGTCATTAAGTGGCAATATAGGGTCTTTAAGAGCACCAATTTGATTATTCATATCAGTAAGTAATCTTGTTACATTTTTGTCATAATCTTGAATGCAGATGCAACATTCCACTTTAAAAATGGCACATGTTCCTCCTTGTGCTGCTGTTACAACATCTAATGCCATTCTATTTTGTAGAACTGCTTTACACACTTGAGTTATTTCAGTGTTTAATACCGTAATCCTATTTCAAGAGTCATTTAAGGCCTTAATTGTGGATTTATCAGGGACCTCCATGTGCCATATGACATCTTCTAAACCTACTGATGGAAGAACAATTGAAATCAAATGGTCATGCCAATGGAACACAGATCTTGTCCATCATTGTTTTAGTTATGGAAGATTAGCTGGACTTGTGATAGTTGTAGCGCAATGGCCATGCATTCAGGCATAACATATAGTACATCTTCCAGTCCAGCGTGGTAGCAGCCATGGCCGCAAATTTGGCCCACATAACCATTGTGTTTCATTAGGTGCTAGCCGTATGATGCCTGGTCGCCTTGTCTAATCAGTAGCAAACCAATCAGTTGGCTATAAAGTAATGGTATGGTCACAGGCTTCTGGGAAGAGCCATCTGATTTGGTGCGTACGATTGGGCATAAATCAAGGGTATGGTTTTTTCTGTTCCCAGCATGGAAGGACCTTTTAGCTTAGTTGTTCTACTGTGGGAGTAAGCCACATATATTCATTCCATATTTGATATCATCCTTCCTGGGTTTATCAGTAGGAAGGACTATATAGTCAGGGTATTTGTTGTTGTGAACCCCCATCTGTGGATTCACATATTCAGTTAAAATTTTGGTAGTTTGAGGATAAGAGAAAAGCCTCTTATGGCCTGGAGAGTCACATGTAACATTTATCATAGGCCAGGAAGAAACATCCTTTTCAGTAATTGAAATATCCCTACATGTGCTGGTATTGGGGTGATGTATAATATTGACTATGTATTGATATAAATAATGCCAGTCTGTACTTTGCAATGGAGAAACCCACCTACGGAGACCTGAAGTGTTTGATATGGACCATAAGCCACAAATCCAGCATGAAGTTTGGTTTTGTAGCTCAGCCTAATGTTGTGCCCATTGTAGAAAATACTCAACACTTGGGTATGGTGCAGACATGGCAAGTAAAAGAAAAAAGACCTTCATTTTTTTCTTAACTCCTTGTTTGAAGAGGAATTTGAGATCCTTTGCTGGTAACAGGAATATGAGGACACGTTGTCCACTTCGTTGTCATCCTTGTTGAAGGGGATATAAATTTAATTCTAGAAATAAAAGAGTCTATGTCAAGTGACCTTCTAGATTTACCATAGTGGAGTGCTTAATATGACCTTGTAAGGTCCTTTCCATTTAGGAATTAGTTCTCCTGAATTGTTTGCCTTCCGATATTTTAAATAGACTAGTTTTCCAGGGTTTACTTGCAAAGAATTTTAAATTTCCTTTGTGTCTGGTTTTGGCAGTACCTTATTGGCATATTTAGTAAAAGTTTTATGGATTAATCCAGCTTCTAATGAAAAGTGTAACAGATTATAATCTGGGTTTGAGGTTAAGCTAATGGTAAGGAAGGGCCTACCATATATTAATTCAAAAGGATTTACGCCTAATCTTTCCTGTGGGATGGTTCTTATTTTTAAAAGACCTGTTGGTAAAAGAGTTACTCAGTTTTCTTGTGTTTTTTATGCTCATCTTAGTGAGAAGTCTTTTTAAATTATGGTTAGCCTTGGACACCTGAGTGGTGTAGTTAGTTAAGCCTCCGACTCTTGATTTTGGCTCAGGTCATGATCTCAGGGTCGTGAGATGGACCCCACTTAAGTCTCTACGTTCAGCGGGGAGTCTGCTTCTCTCCTTCTCCTTCTCCATCTCCCTCTGCCCTGCTGCTGCTCACCCTCTCTCTAAAATAAATTAAAAAAATAAACAAACAAACAAACCTGTAAAAAAATAAATTATGGTTAGCCTTTTCAACTTTGCCTGATGATTGAAGATGTCAGCCAGGATATAAAAAATATTCAATTTTAAGGGTTTGTGCTTCCCGTTGAGTTATTTGTACTGCAAAGGAGGGGCCGTTATCACTTTGAAAAGATTGAGGGAACCCACACCCAGGGATGATTTCCCTTACTAAATTCTTTGTCACGTCAGTAGCCTTTTCTGTTTTACATGGGAAGGCTTCCACCCATCCAGTATAAGTAACTATCTAGACAAATAAATATCTATATCTCTATAAGGTGGCATTTGAGTGAAATCAATTTGCCAGTCTTCCCTGGGATATGTTCCTCATCTTTGGACAGGTGTTAAAAGAGGAGATGGTCATCGTGCACCTTCAGGGTTAACCTGGGCATGTATTGCACAAGATTTATGTGCCTTTTGGAGGATGGCTCTAATTCCTATTCCATCAAATAAGGGTTTGGTGAAATTCCATAAAGTTTCTCTTCCCATATAAGAAGCCCGGTGCAGGCCTATTGCTAATTTCTCTTGTTTTTTCTTAGGGACAAAGATTTCTCCTTTATCATTCTTATATCATCCCGTGGCGGTTTTAGTATATCCTTCCCCAAGCGCCCCATTGTTCTTCTCCATAGTAAAAGTGGGAACAACAGTGCATAAGGGATTTAAGCACTGGTATAAGACTCATAACTAGTTGGAGCAGCCACTTTTTCTGCTCCCATCGTCTAAATTATTTCCTTTAGGTTCTAATTTTTTTCCCTTGTGATATCCTCTAAGATGCACCACACCAACTTCTCTAGGAAGATGAACTGCCTGTGATAGAGTTACAATTTCGGGTCCATATTTAATAAGGGAATTATGACTGGTTAATATCCCTTCTTCTTCCAGATGGCACCATATGCATGAGGCACAAGGAAGGCATATTTTGTATCTGTATGTATACTGACTCAGGTCTTTTGCTAACTGAAGACCTTGAGTGAGAGCTATCAGTCCCACCTTTGGAGCTGAAGTATTGGTCAGTAATGAGTTGGCCCCAGTAGTTTTCATTAAACTAACAATTGTGTAGCCAGCCTTTCCTGTCCTCCTTCTATAAAACTACTATTGTCTGTAAACCAGCTATCGGTGGCATTATCTATGGCTTGATCTCTTAGATCCAGACAGCTGAAATAGACTAATTCTATTACCTCTTTATAGTCATGATCAGACACAATAGTAGCATAGTCTGGTCCAGGCACGAGGTATGCCGGGCTTAGGGTTTGACAGGTTTGGAGAACAGTATCACTGGAGTCTAAAAGTATAGCTTCATATTTAGTCAGTCATCCCCCTGTCATCCGTGAGGTCCTTTAGTTTCTAAAAGTCCTTAAACCTGATGAGCCATCGCTGTCAATGGCTGTCCCATTGAAAGTCTAGATGCTTCTACTGGTAGTGTAGCAGCTGCTACTGCTCAGAGCCATGCCGGCCATCTTTGGGCTACATTGTCAGTGGCTTTGGAAAAACATCCTACAGGTCTTGAATCATGCCCTACTTTTTGTGTTAGTACTCCTAGAGTTTGGTCGTGCTTTTCCTGCCTCTAATAGCATAAAATTGCTTTTCTAGTTTGGTAGAGCCAGAGCCTGGCTGAGGATAGTTTAGTTTTTAGTTGTTGAAAGGCCTCTTGTTGTTCTTTGTCCATTTTAAAGGCTCTTCATTTGGCCCCCTAGTTGCTAAGACTCAGAACCGTGGAATCCATAGGCAGCAAAATGCAACCGTTCCTAAAAAGGTTCAGAGTAGGTTCTTTATGGCAGGACGACCCATTCTATTGTTGCTCTTTTTCTCTCAATTGACAGGGAATGATGTCCAGGAGTTAATTCATATCCTAAGTATTGTACCTTCTGTTTAGAAATTTGAGCCTTTTTTTTTTTTTTGCCCCAGGGGTACAGGTCTGTGAATCATCAGGCTTACATCTTTCACAGCATTCACCAAAGCACAAACCCTTCCCAATGTCCATAACCACCACCCTATCCCTACCTTCCCACCCCCCAGTAACCCTCAGTTTGTTTTGTGAGATTAGGAATCTCTTATGGTTTGTCTCCTTCCCCATCCCATCTTGTTTCATTATTTTTCCTTCCCTACCCCCCACAACCCCCCACCCTGCCCCTCAAGTTCCTCATATCAGAGAGATCATATGATAATTATCTTTCTCTGATTGACTTATTCACTCAGCATAATACCCTCTAGTTCCATCCACGTCATTGCAAACGGCAAGATTTTGTTTCTTTTGATAGCTGCATAGTATTCCATTGTATATATATACCACATCTTCTTTATCCATTCATCTGGGTTTTTTTAAAGATTTTATTTTATTTTTTTTATTTATTTGACACAGAGAGAGAGAGATTACAAGTAGGCAGAGAGGCAGGCAGAGAGACAGGGAGAGGAGGAAGCAGGCTCCCTGC